>JASDQU010589962.1:0-17729 GCA_032191745.1 Picea mariana | reverse complement strand
CCTGTGCTTTTCTGTCGCATTTCCTCACTAAGGATAACACCAACAACATCATCAAATTTTAAATCATTTGAACCAGAGACAGAGTTACTTATAGCCATGACCAAGCCGTTCCATCTTTCTAGCAATGAGCACAAGATTAGAAGAGCCCTGACCTCATCATCAAAGTCCACTTTTACAGAACTTAGTTGATTAGTAACTGTATTAAAATCATTTAAATGATCTACAACAGACCCACCTTCTGAAATCTTAATATTAAATAATCTGTTCATTAGAAACACCTTATTAGATGATGAGGGTTTTTCAGATAGTTTAGCCAACGCGTCCATCAAATCCTTCATTGTCTTTTCTTCCAAAATATTGAAAGCCACCGATGCTGCCAAGCTCAGCCGTATCGTTCCTAGAGCCTTTCTGTCAAGAATATTCCATTCTTCATCCTTCGTAGCCACCAAATTCTTTTCTATTCCACCCAATGATAGGAATAAATCCTTCTGATATAAATAGTCTTCCATCTGCATCTTCCATAACTGGTAGTTTTGGCTGTTAAATTTCTCGACCCTAAACTTTCCATCTTCTAACATTGCTCCCACTCAAACCAGGAACCCTCTTTTCCTGTGAGTTACCTTTCACTCTGATACCATTTGTTTTAAAAATAGGACCATGTAGAAATAAAATAAAACAAATGAGGAAACAAAACACAGAATATACACAATACAATAGAGACATAGATTTACGTGGTTCACCCAGTGTGGGCTACATCCACCAGAGAAATTGCCAGGTCCTTCCTTTATTATTATCTAGCATATGAAGGGATACAACCTATGGAAAACCCTATGTAACTTCCTCTTATTTCTCTCATAGTCTCCTATCTCAGAATACAATATTTTCCATCAACCATAGCTGCAATACATTTCCCTCATAAAAGAGGGTTGCCTTCTAGGGCAAAAAACCCTAACATAATTTCTAGCATTAGATCTGCGACCTTATAATGAACAGTCCATATTTACAATGAAATTACAATATACATTTACAAGGAAATTTTTCCTTCGGGGGCTTCACCCCCAAACCCCCACTGGGGGCCCGCTTTCCCCCAGACCCCCCAGCTAGGGGGATAGCCCCCCGGGACCCCGTAGTGGGGGTACCCCCCCTCTGCACTCCCCCACGTGGAAGAGTGTACATACTTCTGGGGTGTAAATACTTCATAGGGTATAAACACAACTAAAAGTAAAAGACCTTTGAATAAGGAAGATAATCAGGCTCCACAACCAGCACTAGTCATGTGAGACTAAAGAAAAGTTTGATGAAAATGCTAGTCTCTTGTTGTTAAATTTATGGAAGGTTTGCAGGTATGTCATCATATACACCAGGTATATTACATAGTTACAAATCATATTTGGATGATGAAATTGATGATGGATTTTGGTTAAGGTACATGTTAGGTACATGATTGAGACAAGTAGTTGATGATTTGACACATACATGAGTTGTATAGTTGATGATGTTGGTACATATTGATAAGTCATAGTTGATGAGTAGTTGACACTTGATTGGTACATACTTGGTAGATGGTTGGTTTCACTTGTTTATGGTACATGTTGATTACAGGTTGTTTGGTATAGGTTGGTGCATGGTTGATGCACTTTTTTATGGTACAGGTTGATGTATGGTTGATGCATGGTTCAGGTTTATTGGTATAGGTTTACAACAATATATCTCACAATGATAGTGTGAAAGTGGTTCCATCATTCTACTTATACATCAGGGCAGTTGGAAGGGACAAGGACAGGTGGTTGTAGCCACCTTCCAGTTGGAGCCAGAGAACATAGGGGGTTGTAGAATCCCTCTGGTTGTAGCTAGAGAATTGGGGAATTGGAGCTTCCCTCAGGTTGTAGCCTGAGAAACTAGGGGTTGGAGCCTCCTTCCATTTGTAGCTAGAAGACAAAGGAGGTTGGTGCTTCCAATGAATGTAATTCTTCAAGACATATAAGAAACATCATTTTGTGGTTTTCTCCCACTTTGGATTTCCACGTAAAACACTAGTGTACTATGTATGTGTATGATTTTTCATTTGTTCATTGCTCATTATTGGATGATAATTCTACATTGATGTAACACTGTGATTATTTGGTTTAAAAAGGAATATAATTTTTCTATTACTGATTCAACCCCCCTCTTAGTAATCCAACAATGCCTTGATTTCCATCAACTCTTCTCTCGATGCTTGGATTGTAGATTCAGGAGCATCACATCACATGGATGCCAAAAAAGTATTCTATTCTTTATTAGATTCATGCAAAGGTACTCCTATTCTGACGGGGGACAACTCTCCAGTCAAAGTCACTGGCAAAGAAAGGATCGAACTCACCAACAAAATCTTCGAGAATGTGTTTCATGTTCCCAAAATTTTTGTCAACCTTCACTCCTTGTATCACATGAAAAATTATAGCACTGGAAAGAAAGTTATATTACCACCAAATGAAGTGGAAATCTATGAGATGCAAACATACTCCAGGGTTGCTACTAGTGAGGTAAATCATCAATCTATATTGTATACATTTTCTGAATTTATTGAACCAGATTACCCATGTTGATGAAAGTAGTAGGATATGGCACAAAAGGTTTGGACATTTGAATTTCAGATATATGAAACACCTTAGAAACAAAATATTGGTTGATGGTCTACCAGACATCCATTTCTCCAAGGGAGTATGTGAGGGATGTGTTCTTGGAAAACACCCTCAAGAGAAATTTGACAAAGGAAAGTCTCAGAGAGATTTCGTGCCTTTAGATCTGATCCGTAGTGACCTCATGGGTCCTTTTCCGCATCCATCTATCAAAAAAATGAGGTTTTTTCTCGTTTTTGTTTATGATTTCTCACATTTTACATGGATTTACTTTCTCAGGAAAAAAATTGAGGTCTTTAAACACCTCAAATATTTCAAGGCTTTGGTTGAGACATAGTCAGGAAAGAAAATCAAAGTCCTATGAACTAATAAGAGGGGAGAGTATTTCAATCATGAGATCTCTATATCATGAGGCAGAGATTCAATTGCAACACACAGTTCCTTATACTCTGCAACAAAACAAATTTGCTGAGAGAAAAACATATCTCTTAAAGAAATGGCATCTTGCATGCTGCATGCGAAGTCACTACCATAAAGACTATGGGACAAAGAACTTAATTGTGCAACATACATGCAAAATAGATTTCCCCATATATTTTTCAAGGATAAGACCCCCTACGAGGCTTGGAGCGGCCTCAAACCGAAAGTGAACCACTTTCATATTTTTGGTTCACATGCATGGGCCCAGATTTCGTTTGAAAAGAGGAAGGCACTTGATACACAAAGAACTGAGTGTATTTTTGTTGGATAGCCAGATGGTGTGAAGAGATACAAACTTATTGATATTTCTTAGGATCGGCTCATCATTGAGTGAAGTTTCCAATTCAAGGAAAGTGTCTCACAACTTCATTCTTCCACCTATCTGATATGATGAGAATGCACATGCCAGCTCTTCTTCAGATGAGATTTATGATTTGGAGGACTCAGATGATTAAGATACCTAGTCAATATAATCAGATGCAGAGTCAGAGCATCCATATGCAGATGCAGAGCTAGAGCAGAGGCCCAAGTGGGCACAAACTACTCTTCAGGATGCAGGGGATCTTGTTGGTGATCAACCGATAATAGGAGGAATTGATATGATTTTTAGGAGCCTCCTATTGAACTCGCTGCCACTGAACCATTGCCCTCCAAGAATATTTTCTTGGTTCAGTATTCATATCCATAGTCTTATGGTGAGGCTGCTTGAAATTCCTTTTGTTAATCTACAATGCAGGAGGAGTACAACTCCCTCCTCGAGAACTAGACTTGGGATCAGGTTCCCCTTCCTTCTGGGAGGAAACATGTCAAATCTAGATGGGTCTACAGGACCAAGAGTGAAGCGGATGGAAAGATTAGTAGATACAAATATAGGTTTGTTTCAAAAGGCTTTTAGCATGTGCATGGTATTGATTATGATGAGACCTTAACTCCAGTAGTGAAGATGGATTCCATATGATTGGCAATTTCAATTGCAACAACCAAGGGATGTGAAGTCCATCAGATGGAAATAAATAATTCATTTCTTCATGGTAATCTCTCTGAGGAGATCTATATAGAGCAACCCCATGGATTTATGTATGACTCATCTTTGGTCTATCGACTGAAGAAGTCCCTTTATGGCATCAAGGAGGCCTTGAGGGCATGGTATGCCATGATGGACTCCTACCTATTGTCACAGAAATTTTTACGTTGTAAATCATAACTAAATGTCTACATGCTCAAGATGATATGATTCACTTATAATCTTAGTTTTGTGTGTTGATGATTTGTAGATTACTGGTTGCTCGACTTCAGTGATTGTTGCAGTCAAGAAGATTCTATATGACATGTTTTTTATGATGGGCATGGGTCCTCTACACTTCTTCCTTGGACTTTAGATCAATCAAGATGCATCAGGAATCAAACTGTCTTAGACCAAGTATGCTTGAGATCTCCTTGAGACATTTCACATGATAGACTGCAAGTCTTCTCCGGCTCCTTTCCTATCAGGAGTCAAACTTGAGGATGGTAGGGACACTCCATTAGTTGAAATAAAACTATACATACATCTAGTGGGGATATTGTTTCATCTCACACACTCTAGACCATACCTATCCTATGCAATTAGTGCAGTTTCCAGGTTCATGAAGTAGCCACATGAGCTACATTGGAAGGCTCCAAAGTGTATCCTTCGATACGTGTAGGGAACCATCACCTTTGGGATTCATTATGCAATAGACTCTACATTATATCTCATTGGGTTTATTGATTCTGACTGGGCTAGTGATAACATTGATCACAAGTCCACATCTGGTTACTCACTCAGTCTTGGTTTCGGGCCTATCTGTTGGTCGAACAAGAAGCAAGCTGCCATTTCTCTATCTTCATCCGAGGAGGAGTACAGAGGGGTAGTTAACATAACCATTCAGGATATGTGGCTATGTTATAAACCTAATTTGCATCAGACATACTTACCTGACATCAGACCATCCGATATGCCTTCTTTTGCAAGCCAGTATTGAACAACTCTTCTTAAAAACACCCTTTTTAAAGATCCACGTGACCTACTCCACTACTGCATGAGTGTACATGCTATCTGCCTCACTACAATCCGCGTGTACCTACAAAAGCACAAAAAAATGAAAGTTGTTGATGAAACACACAACTTTGAGTAAGTTAACTAAACCTTTCGGCCATGCATGGCCGGTCATTCGACCAAATACCTAGCTCCTTATAGCCTATAAAATAAGGGGTAAGGGTCCCATTTAAGAAGAGGAAAATCATAGTAAAGAGACTATACCTAATTGAGCATTCCCCTTGTCCCAACCTTTAGCCATCCTTGTACAAAGAGAAGTGTAAAGCAAAGCAGTTGGAGGACAGTTGAAGAGGAGCCTAGGACCAGTTTCGAGGAGCAGTGTCGACCACATATTGTAAGTTTACTCTTGTGAAGATTAATACAAAAAGGAATACTTTCCCCGTCCCACCATATCATGTGTTCAAGTTGAATATTTATTTTATGATATTGTCACAACTAACCCAACAATTAGTATATGAAATTCATGTTCACAAATTTTTTTTTGTTCATGTGTGAATGTAGGTCATCTTTGGGAGGAGGCTTGCAATCAAAGAGTGAGTGAAAGAAAAGGGATCGACATCAAACGAAGGACTCAAGGTAGAGTTACCGAATCTTGTTTTCACCTTTGTATTACATGAATGTGGGGTTTTGTGTTGGGAGAATAGAAAGGAGTAGAAGCCTTTGAAATGGTCATTTTCCCTATGCATGATTAGAACCCTTAAATGCTAAGTCCATAGTAGGGATTCCCACCCACAACAAAATTGGTGACCATACTGGCGATATCTAGGGTTTTCTGGGAGTCCTTTTTGAGTATTTTTTTAAAATTTGTTTCATTACTTGTTTTTAGAGTTTCTACAAAAGTCTGAGCTAGCAGGGATTCTGGTCTTCCATACCATTTCTTCCTGCTTACTTTTCTTGGTTGCATTTTCTTTTACGGGAAGTCACAGAGGTACACGCAACCTGTATAAGGCTTGCATGCGTGTACACATGCCCAACCTTCACACAGCCTGGGTGGACACACTAGCTGATGAAGTGATAGTAGCGTGGCTAGGTTTATAATTTTTTTATTAAAGAGGCAGACATCCTCTTCCCTGTCAGAAGTGATCCTTTTCAGGGGTTTTGTAAAACTCATTCTGGTCTCTATTTTTGCAGTTTGTATCTTAGGTACCATATTAGATTGGTTTTGTTCTATGAAATTTTCCTTGAATTGTTTTTTCTTTTCTGACAAAGTAAGTTTTTGAGTCTTCAAGAGATTCTGGTTCTTAATACCAGTAGTTTTTGCCAGTGCTTGATTGCTTGTCTTTTTATTTTTTGAAGAGTTTCAGAGGTACAAGCGTCCTGCATAAGGTCTACATGCGTGTACATGCACTATGACCTTACACAACTTGCATGCACACGCTGGCTGTTGAAATGTCAACAACATGCCTGTTGAGAAAATTTTTGTTTAAGGAAAGGCAGTCATCCTTTTTCTTTTCAAGAGTTATACCTCTCAGGTTTCTTGGTCTCCATCATAGCAGTCAACAACTTAGGTCTGATCACAACAACAACTTTCTTTTTCATTAAAAAGTTTTCCTAAAATTTGTTTTCTTTCATAGGGTTCTTAGACAAGTGTGAGAGTCTGCTTTCATCAGTTTGTGTGTTATTTTCAGTAATTCTTTGCGATCTGCACTTAGGCCAGAAGTTTTCTTGGTCTTTACTTGTCATTATTTTTCCTTTTTGCGTTGGGAGCATTAAATAATAAAAAAAAACTCTTTTATTTCTTGGTTTGGTTAAGTAGTTGTTGGTTTGCATTAATAACCAGGAAAAGTTTTTCTTTCATAAGTTCTTGGTTGTTTACATAGGACAATAAGTAGCTCGTAGTCAAGCAAAATCCTATTTTGAGTTTGTTGTTCAAAGATCTTAGAAAAAAATTTAGTTTGAAAAGTTGATTAAGAATTGTGTCAAGAAGAAGTTATTTTGTTTCCAGCTTTCTTTTTATCTTTTCTTTCAACTCTCACAACATCATTAGTTTCACTTTAATAACATTTGACTTAAGACAAGCCATAAAAAATTAATGATTAATTAAAATCAACTAGACTTTATGTTTGTAGGGTCCATGAATTAGTCTAGGCTAGAGCCTTGATTTAGGTTGGAGAGGAAACTCTTCAAGGCTGCAAAACATACATAAGAGTCTGTGCTAGGGAGTGTTAAAAGTCTAGTATCGTGAAAGTTATCTGGGACCCCCCTCTAACACAGGGGCTAAACATGAGGTCACATGTGGAAAGGTAGTGGAGATAACCCCTCCAAAGTCAGACCAAGCGTTGTGGGGAACACATGTAGAGGGATTGTTTTGGGATTCTAACAATTGCATTTTCCATGAAGCTTCGTGGGTCTCAAATCCATTCAAGGTCCTCAGTTGTCTTCCAGAACACTTTCTTTCGATACCCTTGATAGGTTTTGGGCTTGATACCCTGCTCATTGTGGTCCACCCGACTATCGACTATACCTGCCTGGTGACTGTTCATGCATTGACAACCTAGTTGCCATTATTTTAGGGACTTACACAGGTGTCTGCGAGGGTAGACTGCAATACCTAGGACAGATATTGGACCACACTTTGCAGAGTATACCCAAAGGGTGCTTCCGTGTTCAAGTTCCACTTGCACCTATAATTTTCTCTAGTGTTCGTTGTTGTCACTGTTCTTCCAAATAGTTTAGTCGTTGCTTGTTTTATCTCGTAGGGACTTTTTCTAGTGTGTGTTGTTTTTGAACGAATAGAAATCCCTACTGTGTCTTTGATATTCTCACACAGTGGAGGATCATGAGCTCCGCTGGTCACGAAGGCTTCTTGGTCTGCCACTGATTACATTAGAGCCACCCCTGCCACTGCTAAGGCGAAAGCTAGACTAACAAGGCTCTTTTGAAGCGACCGGGTCATAGAAAACTGTGCCCGATCAACATTCGGAGGAACTAACTATTTCATACCTTCGAGCGGAAGCTCTTGGTCCACCTGAAACTCCAACCACTGATCTTTCGATGCCCATCATCATACAAATTTATCCTTACGGGCGCCATATAGTGTCACACACAACAATGGAAACAAATGCTGCCACTTCTTCTAGGAATTCTTCTATTCCCACTATGGCTATCACCACAGGGGGTGTTCCACCTCCTAACCCACTGTTGTCGGTCTGAGCCACCATGGTCACGACTGCCTCTACCTTGAGTAGTGGTCCGATCTTGTCTTTGGTGGCGACCACTACTCCTTTCACAGAGAGTGTGATTGGCCCTCCGTTCTCATACAGGACGCCTAGCTTAGGTACAAGACCTATACTATCCTACTCCATTATACAAACTTTAAGTCTGGGGGTAGGGAGCTCTAACACTCCTCTGCAAGGATCCATGGGGGGCACTTCATATCCCTTTAACACTTTCCCTTAAGGGGGAGGTCATATACCCCCTTTGTCCCCTTCGCTCGTCGGTACCCACCAACAATCTGTCAGGCCAAACACACACCATAGTTCATTTGGAGTAGGGAGTCAAGGACCACCTTATCATAATATGCCAATAGGTTCGACACCATTTTATTTTTTTGGTGCGTTTGGTAACAACACTTTCTCGTCAGCTACTTTCCTGACTAGGGGCAACCTCGGTTACAGACAACCTAATCCTATGCAGGGTACTATTCCTGTACAGAGAGAAAACCTAGGAATTTCTTCCGCATCAGGACCTTGGAATTCTTGGCAGGGATCAATTCCCTCGTTAGGAATGCCGATATGGGGCAATTATTTCATAACCAATGGAACCCTGGGCAAGGTGAAATACCTATGCCCATGGGATCGGCATGGGGAAACCCTTCCCAAATTCTTTCAAATGTGATGCATGCCCAACCATCTATGTCCTATTTCAGGAATCAACCGATGATATCTCCTCAAATGCAAAATCCATACACTGGTCATGGCCATGGTTTTTACCAGAACCTTGGCCAAAAAACCAACTTTTCCTGGAAACCTAGTGCCAGTCAAACCCCAGGCCCCTTTTTCCATGGTTATCACCAACAACCCAAACTACCTTTCCTGGCATCCTTGCATTTTCCAGACTTAACAAGGTTGTTGAACAACCCTATCTGTCATGATCCGCGTTGGCCTCCTATGCTGACGAAGTTACCTTCGGACATACCAAAGATTGAAGCCAAGACTAATGAAGATCCAGTAGATCATGTGGCTAATTTTCACCTTTGGTTCTCATCTAATTCGTTGAAATACGACTCCGTACAATTGTGATTGTTTCAACATACTCTCATTAGGAGTGCTGCAAAATGGTACATTTAGCTCGACCGCTCAAGATACTCTTCCTTCAGCGAACTAGTAATGGCTTTCCTAAACCATTTCCAATTACCTGTGAGATACGACACTGGCACAAAATTGCTAGCCAATTTCAAACAGACAAAAGAAGACCATATCTCTGATCACATCCGAGAGTGGAGACGTCGGAAGAGTTTGATTAAGGTGCCAGTCCCACCAACATTCCTTCTAGAGTGGTTCCTTAATTCTTTGGTCCCATATTTATCCAAAGACGTCGCAACGTCGAGAGTGTTTTCCGAAGAAGATGCAATCATGAGAGCTCAACAACTTGAGCTAATCTATTCTCAGTCTGGTCTACTGTACGAGATCTTTCCATATGCGCCATGATCAATACTTGATAAAACTAGACAGAGAGCTAGACCACATGCCGATGGTATTGTTGGTTCAACACAAACAAAGCCCATTGAACAACTGACAAAACAATTGCAACAATTCTCTATCCAGCATACAACGGCCAACCAGACTACTGTTCCGGCTACTCCCCTTACCCAAACGTCAGATGTATATAGTGTGCAATCAACGAATCCGAAGGCCACCCAACAACCTGATGGAAAGAAAAAACAACATAAAAAGGGTAAGTGGGACAAGAAACCCACTAATAATGCTGGTGGGGTCAACAAAGAAAAAAGGAAGTTGAGGTATCGGTGTAATATATATGTGGAAGACCACCCGACTCACCAATGCCCTCGGCTTGCAGAGGCCCAAAAGTTATTGTCACAACAACAACCTACTGTGTTAACAAACCCGTTTCAACATGGCCAAAATCTAACTCAAGCCTCTACAAGTGTAGAAGGGGGCAGTCAAGGACCCTCTCTGTCTTCGCACAATACTGCATCCGTGAATGTGTATATGATGAAAGGTGATGACTATATATTGACTAGAGCACATGATTAGAGCAAGACAAGCACCTCTGAGAAAGGTAAAGAAGTTGAAACCACATCTCTTCCTCTCTATATTGAGAATACATTGGGAGAAACTATGACATGCATCCCAAAAGGTGTGTTTAAGAAAGCTTCTCACAACACAAATGTAAGGGCTGCCCATAACTACTCTATGGTGGAGGATTTGTCTCAAACCCCTTGTGTGATGTCCACTTTGGAAGTCCTCCAAAGCTGCCCTTCCCAGAGAAAGGCTTTGTTAGCCGCTTTAGGATCCACCGAGACTTGTAATCCAGGTACGATCATGCTTGATATGACTGACTTAAAAAATATTCTTCCTTACCACGCAGCATTCCAGATAGTCGTGGCTTACACCACGAAAACTTTTACTCGAAACATTTTTTGCATGGTGGTTGATGAGGGTGCCTCGACATGTGTAATGTCTTTGGCATGTTGGAAGGCCATTGACCAACCCATTTTGTCTCCGTCACCTACTCTTCATACTTCTTTCGATGGTCGTTTGCTCTGACCACATGGAATTATCCCCTCTTTTCCCGTGCAGTTAGGAGGGAAAACTATGTGTGTTGAGGTTCAAGTGGTCGACGCATATCTTGACTACAATCTCTTGTTAGGAAGGAATTGAACCTATGATATGCAAGCAATAGTCGCTACAGTTTTTCGGGTCTTGCTGTTTCCACACAAGGGCCGGATTGTGACCATTGATCAGTGGTATTTCTCCCATTTTGACCCTTCATTGGGGGTTTCTGTGGTCCCAATGATTGATAACCCTCAATAATACATCGTCAACATAGGGGTTGGTTTGTGACCAACTTTGATGGGCACTTTTGATTACCCACCTCCTCAAGGTGATGTTAAGTTCATATTTGACCACCATAAAGTTGAGGTTTTCCAAGTTTCATCATTTCGAATGACTTACTTCAATGATTTTTGGATTCTTCCTCCCCTACCGGCCACGATGGAAGGGACAGGGCACCATGGTATGTCCATGCCCTTGTCTGTGGCATAAGTAGCATACTCTTTAGTCCAACAAGCTTCCACTGACCCCGATCCAACTCCCACACAAGAGTTAGATCCGATTCTAGAGACTATTTGGGCTCAAAGTTCCCCTGCTAATACAGATTCTTTAGACTTAGTCTTTCCCTCAGATGAAGCAATCATGGAAGTAATGACTAGTCTGGACAAACCCTGGGATGATCTCCATCATAGATCTTACTTCCTCCCAAAGCTAAGAAGAATTGAGGCAAGGGAATTCACCTTGACTATGACTAGAGATACGTCTTGTCCTATTAATCCTTTGGCTACACATGTTTTTTATGCCAAGGGTAATATGGAAACCATCATCAAAACTATACCTATAAACATATCCAGAACCCCTGGCATCATAGAGAATGTTTTCTTCGTAGCTGACTGTTCCCTCGAAGAGATTCAAATATACACAGATTTATTTAAGGAATTCTGTGACATTTTTTCTTGGTCTTACGAGGAAATGCTAGGCATCGATCCAAAAATTGTTGAACATGAAATCATGACTTATCCTGACGCTAAGCCAATTCAGCAGAAGCTTCATCTGGTTAATCCTAAGAAAGCAACAACTATTAAGGTTGAAGTGGAGAAACTACTCAAGGTAGGTTTTATCTACCCCATCCATTTTACCCAATGGGTCTCAAACCCCATGCCGGTTAACAAAAAGTAGGGTACAATTCGCGTATGTATAGACTTCCATGATTTGAATAAAGCCTGTCTAAAAGATAATTTCCCTACACCATTTATTGACCAGATAGTCGATGAATGCGCAGTTTGTGAGGCCTTTTCTTTCATGGATGGTTTTTTGGGATATAATCATATACAAATCAAACCTAAAGACCAACATAAAACAACATTCATTCGTCCATGGGGTACATTCGCGTATTGTAAGATGTCGTTTGGTCTGAAAAATGTTGGCAATACCTTTCAGCGGGCCATGTCTTTTGCTTTCCATAATCTCAAACATATCATCAAGGCCTACTTAGATGATTTAGCATCAAACTCTCATAAGATAACTAATCATCCCACACACCTCCGACTTATCTTTGAGTGATGTCGCTACTTACGGATTCGCTTGAGTCCCAACAAATGTAGTTTTTGCATGATGTCAGGCTGTCTCTTAGGTTTGATAGTTTCAACAGCAGGGATCATGGTCGATCCTCTCAAGGTTGAGGCAATAGTTTAGTTGCCTCCCCCATGTACAATCCTTCAACTTCAAAGTCTACAGGGAAAAGTGAACTTTTTGCGGCGTTTCATCACAAACTATGTCGAGATTACAAAAGGCTTTATGCCCTTACTTAAGAAATATGTTCCTTTTGATTGGGATGATGTCGCTCAACGCTATTTTGAAGTGTTGAAACATGCCCTCATGACTGCCCCTCTTCTTTGGCCACCCAATTATAACAAGGATTTCTTATTATACTTGGTTGCAGCAGAGTTAACCATCGGCATGGTCTTAGTTTAGGAGGATAATTTTCTCTCAGAATATGTGATTTATTACTTGAGTCGAGGCCTGGTTGGACTGGAACTAAATTATTCTCATATCAAAAAACTTGCATTGGAAGCAATCCATGCTGTCCAATGGTTCCATCATTATGTTTTATTTCGCAAGACCACCATCATTGCTGTTCTGAATCCGTTTCAATACGTGTTGACACGAAGGGTAATCGGTGGAAAGATCAATAGATGGATAGTTTTCCTCCAGGAATTTGGCTTAGATTTCATTTCAGCGAGATCCAAAAAGTCATTGGTCTTTGCAGAACTCATCTCATAACTTCCGGTTAAGTTAGGTGACGTTATGCCAGAAGAATCGCCTATTCAAGGAGATAGGTTTTTGATAGCATCTTCCGACCCCTGGTATGGAGATATACTTGTCTGTCTCCAGAATTTGAAGTGCCCTGCCTCTACTTCTCGTGATGAGCATCGTCGTATACGTCATCAGGCCAAGAACTATCTCATCCTCGAAGACACTCTCTATCATCGAGGTGTAGATTGTATCATTTGCCAGTGCCTCACTCATGAAGAAGCGAAAATCCTACTTAACGATTTCCATGCTGGAGCATGTGGTAGTCATTTGTCTGGGTTGGAAACAACCTAAAATATTTTATGATCTAGTTAGTTCTGGCCGACACTAATCAAAGATTGTATTGCATCAGTTAAGAAGTGCCACCCGTGTCAGATCTTCTCTCGGAAGATGAGGCCACATCCTGCTCCCATGTTTCCTGTCATCACAGTTGGTACCTTAACCAAGTGGGGGATTGATTACACTACATGAAACCCTCCTTCAACAAGGGTGAAACATTATATCATTGTATCCATCGACTACTTCACAAAGTGGGTCGAAGCTATGACAATGTTTAAAGATGATGGAGAGACTGCAACTCTCTTTTTGTTTAACCAGATTATAGCAAGGTTCGGCGTCCTGAGAGAGATTGTCACTGACCATGGCAGTCACTTTCAGAACCAAATGATGATCAAGTTAACATCAAAACTTGGGTTGCATCAAGAACCCTCGTCACCCTACTACCCTCAAGCGAATGGTCAGGTGGAAGCTGTCAATAAATCTCTTAATACCATCCTATAGTGAATTATCAATTTGGCCAAGTGAAATTGGCATTTGATGTTATACTCAACATTATGGGCCTAACAAACATCTGTTAATACTGCAACCAGTTTCTCACCTTTTCAATTCATTTACGGAATGGAAGGAGTCTTACCCATAGAATGCTAGATCCCATATTTAAAGTTGGCCATATAGTTATTGCCAGACACTTCACTGCTTGAAGAGAGTTTATTATATCTCAAACAACTCAATGAGGAACATTGTGATGCGGCCTTAACTAACAAATCTCACAAACAAAATGTCAAGTCCCAGTATGATCGGTCCATTCATCCTTGGATTTTCTTGGAAGGTGACCTTGTCCTAGTCTATGACCAAGATAAGGACCCCCTGGGGGTAGGCAAGTTCAAAACCATGTGGTTTGAACCATTCATCGTAAAAGGGGTTCTAAAAAAGAGTGCTTAACGTCTGGTATATTTTGAGGGAAATGCTTTGGCGGAGCGTAGAAATGGGCTCTACCTCAAGAAGTATTACTCCTAGGTAGGTCACCTTGGGTAACTTTTTGTAACATATGTATAGTCTTTGTACTATTACTTTTTGGTTTCTTTTGGTTTTATGGATGTGTCATTTTTTTATGTTATCTTTTATCACTGTGGCAGATGTCAAGTGAATCAGAGGTGTTCATTGGATACACAAATGGCGCTAGTCGACACACTTGAAGGCTTGCCTCCGCAACTTGGGTAATTTTTACACCCCATGGCCAGTTATTATCTTCAGGAGGTATATGTTTAGGTGACACCACAAACAATGTCGCTGAATACAACGCAGTTATTGAGTTGCTTCGTGATGCTTTGTCGTTTGGTATCTCTCACTTCCGGGTCTATTTAGATGCTCAACTGGTTGTGTTTCAATTAAATCGAGTCTACCGTGTTCATGATCCTACTTTACACCGACGGTTCCTTAGGGTATGTCTCTTAGAAGGAATCTCTGATTATATTACATATTTTCATGTTCTTAGGAGATTAAATCAAGTCACAGATACTCTAGCTAATCAAATTTTAGATTGGCATCTCGCACGCATATAAGAAAGACACCACATGCACATATAAATACATTTTTAAAGAAAATATAATCCATAAGACATAAAAATACATAAAAATTCATATATAATATCAAAAACATCAGAGTACATAGGCGGGTGCAAGCACCTCAAAAATACGACCAGTAACGAGTCTTAAGGCTTATGCCCTCAAAAAAATATACAAGTAGTTCCCTCAGCACATGAAAAGTCCAGCCTAACTAAGGACGGGGCCTATGGGCCTTGTTGTAATGATCAACGATGTTTTCCAAACACTGAAAAATACGGAACCACATCTGTGGTGCCCCCACTATGTGAGGTTGCATATATGGTGGCAGATCCTCAATCTCTGCCATGGGTACTGTGCGAGTGAGCGAGGTAAAATTTCACTCTACTCATCTCAAAACTCTCTCAACCCCACTACCTAGAAGCTTTCCTGCTGCTGGCCCCCCTGTAGTGGCGGGTGCGGCCTCTGTTCGAGGAAGTCGCCTGTTCCTCGCATAATCCGCTCGTCATACTGGCCCCACATCTACACATAATAGACACATATCTGTCAAATTATCTGGTATAAAAAAAATGATATATATAGAAAAAACAAAAAAGAAACCTTACCCATCTCTCCTCGCTGCTCTCTGGGAGGTACCGACATCTCAGGATCTCTAGAGAAGTCGATCTCGGTATAAGGGTAGTCCTCTATGACCAGGATCTGTTGTGACAACCAAGAAAAAAAGTTGTCATCAAAGGACTCAATGGTCCTTCCCCCCCCCTATTGCAACAACAACACCACCCATCTGCATAATGCGGGAAGAGAAGCCTAGTTCCCTCGTACCACCTCTCGAGGGATGAAACTGGGCACTCTTTCAAAGAAAAAAGAGAAAATAATCATTCCAAATCCGAAGTTCCTCTGATTTCGCAACTGGAAATCTGTTAGCTGCCTCTTCATACAATCCAGTAATGTGCTGCTCCAGTAAAAAAATTGTGCATTTAAGCAATGAACTGCACAATTCATTTGTGCATGGGAAGCCTGATGCAAAGCTGCAGACCCAATAATCTTCTCGATGAGAAACAATATCACTTGCAGTGATAAGTTTGAAATCTTGCTTATCGGTACTTGTGATCTCGTTCTGTCTATACCCGCCTCACAATGGAGTCCAATCAACTCCGATATGTTGTGAGGCCTAGAGGGAAAAGTATGAAAATTGACTGGTTTCCCTCTCCTAGAGAGGCCAGTCATAATGTATATATCCTATGTCATTGGAACTAGTGACTACTCCTCTACCATAAAGGCCTCTGTGTCAGGATGCCAATAATCAACCAAGGCATTCAATAGCCTAGGTTGTGCTCGCATGAAAGGACATAGAAATTTTTTTAACAACCTGCATTGCATTAATGTAGCAACAACATTAGGGTCCTCCCCAACCAATGCACTAATATCCTCATCCTCTCTTTCCCTCTAGTGAACATACATCCTGCAAAAACCCAGTTCAGGAGGGATTAACTCTTGCTTTTTAATTTTTTTTTACATTAAATGAAGGGTCCACGCAGGCTGTAATGCTGACAATAGCGTGTACATGCATGCAGTTTTTCCTTTGCCCACAAGTACACTTGGGATGTCATAAGACAACCTGCATGGAATTAGGGCTGACCTTTTAAAAGGTCGAGGCCCCTCCAAAAACTGAACTTAAATACATAAAGAAAGCATTAGAATGCAAGAGGGGTGAGTAAGTACTTACTTGGTCCAAGCGGATGGTCTTTTCATCCACTGAAGCTCCCGAACTCAACTCTTTTCACAAAGGGGTAGTTTTGTCTTTTAGTCAATTTCTCAATTAGCAATGGTGATAATGAGCTGCCAACTTCTATTTATAGACTTTTTGGACTCTTTTTGTCATTTTTTAGACCCTTTTGTCATTTTTTCTAAACTAAAAATAATTTAGCATGGTTCAAGAGTTTTCTTTGGATTGTCATGAGAAGTGTTACTTTGGACACATGGAAACATTTTGGAGATTTGGGTTGTCTTGAAGGTCCTTTGGTAAAAAGTCATTTTTTCAACTCGTTGCATTTAAGTTAGGATTCCACCTCTACTTCCTGCATCTTGTTGTCTTTTCTTCTTTTCCATAGGATCGATCCAACCGAATTGCAACACAGAACCATCATTGCTTCTTTAGGAGTGTCGTAATTTAGTGGTAGAGCCTACCTTAACATGGATGCCGTAGGTAGATCCTGGTTTCATTTTGGTTTCCATGCTGTCACTAAACAACTATAGGCCTAGGATTCCTTACTATCTTTGACTAATTACAAGTTTGATCCTCATTAGCATAATTCTGTATCACTCTTGACCTCACCCTTGGGACTCCCAATACTTAATTGGTCTTCTTTTAAGCCCTTTTCAGACCCTGTTGTTGTTGGGAAAAACACCCTATGGACTAGCAAACTAGGGTCAGACTTGCATGAAGATTTTTACCGAATATAAACTACTTTTTAACCTACAACCCAAGATTTAAAACCCTTTTTCACAGTAAACACATGCAAAAGGACCACCAACCTTATTACCGGCATTCGATGTAGATCCTCCGTTGTGCTTCGATTACTTGCTTGCACTTCTCCTTCCATAGATGACCTGCACTCAAGACAAACAACAACTATGCATGCATGCTACTTCTATACTCAAG
>JASDQU010589961.1:66760-82108 GCA_032191745.1 Picea mariana | reverse complement strand
TTAAAAAAGATGAAACTAATGAAAATGTGGAAAAATTTCGTGGAATAATCCGCCCATATGTAGTAGTGGGATCTTTTAGATCCTTGATTACAACTTGGTGAGGTGAAAACTCTATGGTTTTACCTGCACCTAAATGAGTGATTTGATATATTGATAGAAGGTTACAAGAAAGACTTGGAACACATAATACATCATTGAAATGACCATTATCTACTTGAACTGCTCCAGATCCTACAACACTAAGAGATCTATCATCACCAACAAATATTTTCTTGGTGTTACATTCATTTAGAGAAGAAAATATGGCTTTTCCTTAGCCATATGATAAGATGCTCCTAAATCAATAAGCCACTCATCAGAAGAAGAAGTAGAATTTGTGTTGAAGGAGAAACTAGAAGCGGAAAATGCATGTCCATGAGAAGAAGAAGAAGAAGTAGAATCAATATAGATGTTGTGATTCTTCATCACTGGTTCTAAAGTTGCCATCTTCTTGAAACATTTGGACTCATCATGACCATCTTGATCACAAAAGTTGCAATGTGTGTCAGTCTTCTTATTTTTATATTTTTCTCCTTTGTCACCATTATGAGTTGAAGCTTTCTGAGTGGGTTTGGGACCATTATATTTCTTTTTGTTGTAGCAAGGATGTTGCTTCTTGGGATACTTGGGTTTGTCTTTCTGTTGGGTGACTAAGGCTTTGTTAGAAGTACCTGGAGTGTTGATCACTCCAAGTTGTATAAACTTATCTTCCTCTCTAATCCAAGCAACACAAAAGGACTCAAGAGTGGGTTTTTCATAATATTTCAGTAGAGCCTCTCTTGTGGCATAAAAGGTAGATGCAAACATAAAATATGCACTACCTAGCTTAGAAAGAATGAGATAGATGCAATGCTCTTCCTCCATTTTTATCTTACATTCTTCACATAAAATTTTGAGTGTTTTAAACTTAGATAGATAGTATCCAAGGCAAGAAAAATCACTTGGACTCAAGGTTAGTATTTGATTTTCTAACTGTTGTGCTCGAATAATGTTGATTTTACCAAACACAGATTCAATCTTGTCCCAAGCTTCTTCGGGGTCATCAATTTCTTGAAGGTGGTACCTTAAATCAGGAGAGATGGACATTCTGATTATTCCTCGTGGTTTGTCACTCCTATAATCCCATTTGAATTTCTTATCATCATCAGTGGGTGCGTTTTCCTTTCCCAAGGTAATCTGGTACATGCCTTTACCTCTTAATAAATCTTCCATATGAGATTTCCATTGGAGGTAGTTGGTGTTGGTAAGCAAGACATTACTTGTAGAATCCATATTAAATATGTAGATAATGTGGATTTAAAGAAATGAAATTGATGATTTGGATGGAAATATCTCTAAAAGTTATGCGGTTTTAAAAAAGGCGACACTGAAAATGGACTTCCGATGTGAGAGTTATGCCCTTTTAAAAAAAAGCATAAATGGTAACCAACTGACCACGTGATAGTGTAAGTTGCTTTATGAAGTGACCCACTTTTAGAAAGAGAAGTGGGGATCACTTTTACAATGAAGTTACTTTATAATAGAAAAGTTGCATGCAAAATAAATAACTCTAAAATAAAATATTAAAAGTACTTATAGTGATTCACTTTTATACTTGAAGTGAAATACACTTTACATTTTTAGCATGAACTTTTTCAAAAAAGTAACAAAAGAGAGACTTGAACTCAAGACCTCTTACTTAATAAGGCAAGTTTTAACCAAATGGTCTAGAAAAACATATTGTAATGTTCAGAAGGAGGATTGGGGGTGTTGTTGTTGTTATTGTGGAAGACAACCTTGGAGAGTGTGCTAAAAAAAAACTCTTTGCACACAAGAAAACAATTTCGCTTCTCGATGGCAAAAAGGGTTAGATCTCGGTTAGCTTACCCAGAAAATGCACCTTTTCGTATCTTTTTCTGATGTTTTGAGATCGCATAGGGTGCAAGGAAAAGAGCATACATAGATCTAAAAGAGTAGCAACCCGGAAATAAATAATACAAAACCAAAATAAAACCAAAATACTACTCTACAAAAATTTAAAAATGCGTATTCAAGCTTTATACCTCCAGATCTAACTGTAATGGCCATATCTTGGGCATAAAAAAATCTTTTTGAGTGAAACGAAAAGTGTTCCTGAATGAAACGAATGCTTCAAACACACTGGAACATTCCTCTCAACCCATAAATGTACTAAAATGATAGAAAATAGAGATGAGGTAACTTGGCTTCACAATCTTGATCTACAACAGGAGTGGGTCTTCAAACAGGCTCTGATACCATGTTTGACAACACAGGTATTCAAACAGAGGATGAACACCTTCAGAAAACACTCACATAACCAGATCAAATATCAACACAATGATGTTTTCACGTGGTAAAACCCCTACGGGGAAACATCCACGACCCCAGTCAATGCGGCCACTTGGAGCAGTTTATTAATGCAAAAGAAAAAGATTACAGAGATATTTTACAATAGAGTTTCTCACAACTGATCATCGACAAATGACCCTCCATGTATTTAAATAGAGATCATGGACCAATCAGGTGTTAATCCATAGATCAATGGCCGTTAAGATCGAGGAGAGTATGAACCGTCGGATCACTCTATGTCAGGAACATATCGTGACCATTGGATTTCCTAACTACAAATGCATACTAATGCATACTAAAGAAACACACTAAGAAACACACTTTTACCTAACGACATATTAGAACAAGTAGATATTAACTAAATTCTGAATGTCTAAATATCCTAACACCCATGAAGCCATTACAAAACCCTAAAGGACACTTTACTAGATCCACATAACCCTCAACATCGATGAGATACGCAATCTCAGCTTCCCATGGGCACTCCTTCTTCGACCAATGTGTCGAGGTCCAAAAGTGGGTCAAAGCTAAGGAAAGTTTCCCCAAAACTTGGTCGAGGGCCAACAGGCCCCAACACTCACCTGTGACTCATCCCAAGTCACTCAGGTCCAAAAAATGTTGCTTCAAAGGCCTCGAGCTTAACTCAAGCTGCTTCAACTTGCTGCCTCACTCGAGCCTCCTACTCAGCGAGATCCTGGATTTTTTGCTCTGTAACAGGCCCTTCCAGGCACTGTTCTACTACTTCAACTACTTGATATAATTGTGAACCCTAACCATTGATCTCCTCAAACACCTTGCAGGCTTCATCCTGCATAGGTTGTAACTTCTGTGTTACTTCCATCACCTTACCTTGGAGGGTAGTGATCTGTTGTTGTACTGTGCACTGCTCCTAGGATCTATTCATCCTTTCCACTATGGTGAGAAGCTTCATCTACGCCTGTGTTGGCACAGGCATAGACCCAGGGTTCAATGCTACAAGAGCGCACCAACAAAACCATAACTACCAGCCCTTTCGGCAACACCTGCAAAGCAGATGAAGTCTCACCTGAGGTAGAGGCAGCGGTGGTTGCAAGACTCAGGTGTCTGCAACCTTAGCTGGGACACAGATATGTGATTATATTTCTTATAGAGCACTTAACATTGATCATTCATCAATATTCAGTCCTTATTATACTTTGGAGAGATAAGCACAACAAGTCAAGGCACAAAGCATAACACACAGATTTACGTGGTTCACCCCCACCCTGGGGCTACATCCACCAACTCTTGTTCTTTATTATCGGCAGCTAATCAGTTACAAGCACAAAGCCATAGAAATCCTTAATTTGCAAAGGACAGAAGATATGTGTAGCCTGCTATATCCTTCTTTCTTTCCTTTCAACACACAGCCTTCTATATCTTCACACATGGACTTGCACTAAGCTCTCCAAGTCTATACAGAATGCATAAAACTCTCGATCACACAGATCCCTTCTTGGCACTTAGCCTATATCACATAGATAAAATACAATCCTCCTTTACTATATGCCTAGATGTTTATTTATACATTACAAAAGTGGGCCTAAATGTGGGTCAACCCATAGGCTGACATCCCTTTCCCATTACATTGTCCCAAAACCCAAAAAGGGACCCGAAAGTGGGTCGAGATCCCTTGATCTCTGCTTTGTCTGGTGCTCCATCTTTGACCAGCTGTCGAAGTCCCAAAAATGGTCAAATATGACCAAGTAACTTCAAAACTTGGTCAAGGGCCAACAAGCCCCCAACATTCACCTGTGACTCGTCCCGAGTCACTCTGTTCTAATAAATTATGCCTCGAATGCCTTAAGCTTGGCTCGAGCTACTTCAACCTACTGCAATGCTACTGTCTCTTGCTCAGTGAACTCCTATATGAGTGCGTCATTGACTGGTCCTTCTAGGCATTGTTCTGCTGCACTCACAACTTGTTCAAGTTCTACTCCTTGGCTTTAAACTTCAGTGAACAGTTGGCATGCCTTCTCTTGCACTGGTTGAAGTCATTGAGAGACTTCCATCACTTTGGTCTAGATCATGTGGATTTGTTGTTGGGCCATGAGTTTCTCTGGAAACCTCTTCATCCCTTCAACTGGTGACAAGGCCTTTAGCTATGCTTGTAACGTATCTACATGCTTCTTTGCTTCTTGGAGCTGCAACTCCAACACTTGCAACCCTTGATTCCTTGCGAGGTTTTCATAAGTCTGAGCACTCCTAGAGCTCAACTACTTGCACTCCAAGGCAAGGGATTTTATTCTTCCAACTGCACTGTGAGTAGTTGCCTCTCTTAGGTATCTGATTTCTTAAGGGCTCTCGGGCATAGTACGAAGTTCCAGGTTTGTGATGCACTTCCGAAGCTGTTGCATCACTTCTTCAAGCTGTGCCACCTACTATGGAATTCACTCTTCATCTCTCACTTCTATGATGGTCATAGAGCGAAGTGCTCTGTTGACTAGTTCCTTTACTTCTAGCTGCTCCACGATCAAATTCTCCTTGCTCTGTTGTAGCTCTACTTTCTCTTTGTCCCACTATGCTTGAAAAGCAAGTTTTTCTCATTCGGTAGCATTACGTTGCTCGACAAGTACTCCCTGTACCTGTGTCAAAGCCTGGATGGCTTGCTCTATCTCGTTGATCTGGTGCAATTGGGCTAGCACATCTCCTAGTTCTACTGTTTCTATTGTCAGAGGCGTAGTGAAGACTGTGCGGCTAGACTGGAGTGCCTGTTGCACTCCTTGGATTTCAACTATGATACAATTATACATTTTCTCCTACTTCACCCCCTTCTTCTCTAATACCTCTTGTGAAGCATCATTCACAGCTACAATGATGAAATTAAAATCATCCAATGTGAGGGTAGTCCGCATCTTGGTTACAGAGATTCTAGGTTTCTTCTGGGAGGAAGATTTCGGAGGCGAAACCTTATGTTTCTTCAATGAGTCTTCTGCATCCCTAGGTTTTGTTACTTCACCTTTCTTTTGTTCAATTTCCACATCTTCGGTCTCTTCTCCATCACCCCCTTCGTCTGGTGAAATGGATGTAGTCCTCACAGATGTGTTGTCTACATCATGAACCTCTTTAGGCTTCTTCATCTTGCTTGGTTTGGGTGTATCTTGCGCAGTGTCTGGGCTATCAACGTCAAAAAAATCTGCAGGTTTGGCTGGAATAAGGAAGTCCGTCGACCATACCTTAGTGATTTCCTCTAAGTCTTCCCATGTTAGCTTATAATATGACTGCAACTGCTACTTGTGCTCATCAACGCGCATTGTTATATAAATGAAGTGGAAGTCCGCGATAAACTTCATTAAGGGCCAAAAGCTATGGAGGGTATTTGCAGTCATCTGAGGCTCGGACTCGATGGCTTGTTTCAGCTGGTTGTAGTAAGTATGGAAGACGACATTGGATTTCCATTGCTTGTTCACATCATTAGAGTACCACAAGGTACTGAAATTTGCGTCCAAAGGTTCAAAGGGCTCGATGTCAGGGAAGGTCCCACCTTCTGGCATTTCCCATGCAATAAATGTGATTAGGATGAGAAGCCATCCTAAGTGGAACTCATTCCCTTGTTCTTATGCTTCTCTGCAATCAAGATCCAGCTGGTTTACAAGGTAGTATGCCCAATTCACTTGTAGTCCCTCTGCGCACTTTCCTGTGAGGTCAACTATGAATCCAGTCACTTGGGTGGGCCAGTTCTTGTGAACTATCTTGCTTGCGATCAGCTGAGATGTGAGGTGCACTGTGCCATTCTAAATAGAGGTTACCTTGTAACCTCATGTGCCCTTCTCAACATCACCATAAGTCTCTTTGATTCTTTGCGCTAATGCTCGATCTGAGGTCTTTCCAGGATAAACATCCTATGGGTCAAGGCCCTGCATGATCAGCCCTGTGATCCAATTGATCAAGGTCGGATCCATAGTGATGTGACGGTTCAACCATAAGTAACCTCCACGGTAGCAATATAACAACAATTTCACACATGCGTTTACTTCCTGGTGTCGGTCGAAGTGCAGGATCTTCATCACATTGAGCAGTGTGGATTGTGTGAGGTTATGGGTCCATGGATGTGGGATAATATTCGAATTCTTGCCTTTAGTCCTGGTTAGATACTTGTGTGGGGTGAGCATGCTATAATCTTTCCTATCGCCAAGGTTGAAGTCATTGAACTTCAATGCTGCGAGATTATCTTGGTCGGCTCAAATTGAGCATATCCCTTTCAGGAGGTACATTAGGAACAAAGCATAGTCAAAATCTTTGGTTACACTATCTCGATTGATGGCACCGCTTAGAGGGGGTAGGTAGGCAGGTAGAATGCTCAGAATCAGCTTGGCATTCGCAATGTCATCTATGTGCTTCATTCTTGCCTCTATCATGGTTTTGGAAGTTCTTGCTCCACTAGAAGTCAATGGAGAAGCTTGGAATCCTCCTGTTGGTGATGCTTTCACACCTCCAGACATCCTTCTTTCTGACATGACTTTTTTGGTCCCGAGATCAGCGAGTACTTTCTTCGCAGATTCTTCAAGTGTGCTAATCTCTTCGGACATATGCGCTCGGGATAAATTATCGGGGTCACAATGATCTCAGACACTGGTCAGGAATGAACAACAAGGGTGCGATGATCACGGTATACACTTTCTAGTCTGGGGTCTTCAAATTCGAAGTTGGCAAAGGTGTTCTTCGGGCATGGCACGACAATATAAATAGGCGATCTTGGCAACAGTTTTCTTTGCAACGGGTATGAGCCTCATTAATTCATGTTTTGTCCATTATGGCATGGTACGATGGTCTAGTGATGAGCCATCAATGTTTTTCGATCCATTCGAAGTGGAAGGCGAACAGATATATCAGCCTCTAACGACTATATTGCTTCGCCAAGGCGAAGTGGCCTATATTGTTGTTCTGATATCTTGGAAAAGTTCAAATTCTGCAAGTTTTCCTTTTGCAAGGTACCCTTGGGAACCTGCTATAACCTTTCAATATTAGCCTTCTTCTTATTCATCTTTCTAGCCTTCTTTTCCCATTTTGATCCTTATTTTCCTTGGACATAGTCACTTCGCGTTGTTGAGATTCTCTCCTAAGACTTAGGGGAAATACTTAGTCTATATCTTAGACAGATACTTCAATATTTTGTGAGTCCTTTAAGGTTCTTGCAGCTTTGACATCTGGGCTTCTAGTGTCAAATAGCTTCGATCTATTCTCCTATTCTTCAATCAACTGCGTGATCCTTTTGGTCATGAAATATTTTAACTCCTGTCTCTGTTGTTCTAAGACTTTGTCTTCTTCCTTCTTTCTAGCTTGATCTCTTTCAATCCAAGGTTTTCCAAGTAACATAGTAAATAGGGCATTGTCCTCAATAAACTTGATAATCTTAAAATCTTATTCTGTCGAAGTTCCATTGGCATTCATAGGTATCTGAGTGAGCCTCCCACATAGGTTTACCAGTTTCCCTATGAATAACCCTATTCCTCTTAATGAAGGGATCATAACAATCCTTCGTATAGCTTCCCAAGTTCTCTATGGCATAATGTTCACTGGTGTTTCTTCATCAAGGATAGAGTCAATGTCGAAGTCTCCTATTCTTGATTCAATGCATTATTTTTATTTAAAGATCTATGGTAGCCTAACATGTCGGTGATCATTCAAGGTGTCTTTCATCTGCAACAATACCTTCTCTGATTCTTGTTGGGGTTCTACTATTTTTGGATATACCTTAGGGTTTTCTTCATTCATATTCATTCTTTCAAGATTAGAAATCATTCTAGGGCAATTCAATACTTCATGGTCCTGAGCTTTGTATCATAGGAAACTAGATCTTCCACCAGGGCATTCCTTAGCAAGATGTTCCAGTCTTCTGCAACTGTAACATAGGGTTAATCTGCTCTTCCTTTTAAATGATTCCCAGCCTCTTCTGTACTCCGCACTAGGATCACGGTAGCTAGTCTACAAAAAATTCTTTCTAGGATCCTGCATCCATTTGTTAGTCCAAACATTCTTTCTATGCATAGGTATAACATATCTATCACTGTACTTATCATATCTATTCATATCAAGCTTTCTTTCATCTATCGAAGCCCTAGTTTTCAATCTAGGAAAAAATCTATCAAAAATACCTGGATCTATACTCTAGAAAAAAAAAATTCCACTTATTTTACTTCTACAGAGCACAAAGCTTCCAGATCTAAGAACTTTTAACTATTTTTACCTTTATCAGAGCATATAGATTATAGATCTTACCTCTTTTCTACATATTTGACCTCTTTTCTTCAGAAACTTCCACTTTTACTTTTCTTAGAGAACAAAGCATTCATATATTGCTTCTTTTCTTTAGATCTTTCCTTCCTTATTTAGCACAAAGATTTTCAGATCAAGTGGATTACTATGCACTAGGGCACAGTTCCATGCACAGAGCTTCCACAGTTTCAGGGCGAATCTTTGCACAAAGACTCTTCTTCCTCAGTTTCCAGCAATCATAGTTTTAGGTCCCGGCAACAGAACCATTTCTTGGCACAGTGGCAGACCCAGGGTTCAACATTACAAGAGCGCACGAACAAAACCCTAACTACCAGCACTTTCAGCAACACCTGCGAAGCAGATGAAGTCTCACCCGAGGTAGAGGCAGGGGTGGTTGCAAGACTCGGGTTTTTGCAACCTTAGCTGGGACACAGATCTGTGATTATATCGCTTATAGAGCACTTAGCATCGATCATTCATCAATATTCAGTCCTTATTATACTTCATAGATATCATAGAGCATCATATCATTCACTTAGATCTAAGTTATCTTAGTACTTAGTAACATTAAAACATATTAGATTCAATAGATTAGCACTAAGCATCTTCATACATATCAAATCCGCTATTCATACACATCTAATAAGCATAAAGCATAAATATATCCATCTAAATATATCGAAGCACTTAGCAAAAGTAGATATAAGCAAAACAAGTCAAGGCACAAAGCATAAAACACAGATTTATGCCGTTCATCCCCACCCTGGGGATACATCCACCAACTCTTCTTCTTTATTATCAGTGGTCAGTCGGTTACAAGCACAAAGCCGTAGAAACCCTTACTTCACAAAGGACAAAAGATCTTCTCAGCCCGCTAGATCCTTCTTCCTTGCCTTTCAACACACAGCCTTCTGTATCTTCACACAGGGACTTGCACTAAGCTTTGCAAGTCTATACAGAATGCACAAAACTCTCGATCACATAGATCCCTTCTTGGCACTTATCCTATATCACATAGATACAATACAATCCTCCTCTACTAGATGCTTAGATGTTTATTTATACATTACAAAAGTGGGCCTAAATGTGGGTAAACCCATGGGCTAACATCCCTTTCCCATTACATTGTTCCAAAACCCAAAAAGGGACCCAAAAGTGGGTTGAGACCCCTTGATCTCTGCTTTGTCTAGCACTCCATCTTCGACAGGATGTCAAAGTCCCAAAAATGGTCAAATATGACCAAGTAACTTCAAAACTTGGTCGAGGGCCAATAGCTTGCAACAAAAATTCTTGTTGTTGTGTCTCCTATAATTGCACCTCTATCTTCTTCAGCTCTGGATCCTCAGTGATGCATTCATATGTTTGGGTGCTTCTATCACTTCACTGTTTATATTTTGAGGCGAGGGATCTTATACTTTCTACTATGTTTTTTAGCGATCTCCTCCCTCTTGTCACGCACCTCCTGCGGGGTGCTCAACATTGTTTGAGCTTCCAGTTATGTTATCCTAACCTGAAGCTACTCGAGGGTCTCTGCGAGCTTCACTACATGAGCTTTGACCGACTCTTTCTCTTCCTATACCAAGCCTAGAACAAAACGACATGCTTTACTTACCACGTTTTTTACCATGGTCTTCTCTGCAAGCAACTTCTCTTTTTCCCTCTATAGCTGGGCTTCTTCCCCCTGAAGCTTCACCTGAAGCTCTTCTTTCTCACTTTCATGGGAATCTACAATGTCTTGCACTACTCATAATTGTACTAGGACTTCATCTTTCTCCTTTTTCAAGGCTTTTGTAGCCCTTTCCTTCTCTTCCTAAGCTCTTTGGAACTGAGCTTCTATTGCATCCGTAAGCCTTCTTAACTAGGCTAGTTCATCCCCCAATTCTATAGTCTATGATGAGGAAGGTGAATATGGCAGAGTAGGTACTCCGTGGACCAAGAGAACAACTTGTTGCACTACCTTCAATTCTCTCTCAATCCTTCCATATAAATCAAACTACTTCTCTTTGAATCTCTACAGCATGTCTTCACATGCGTCCTCCATAGATCCATGGACTAGACTAATCTCATCATCAGTGAGACTAGCTTCCAATTGTGGCTTATTGGCACCCGTATTCTTCCTTGCTAAAGGTTTATTCGGAGAAACTTTCCTCTTTTGCGGTGTCACTATCCCAACAGGGGGATCTCCAGGTGGAGGGGTGGTAGCTTTGCCTCCTCCTTGCTCTTCTTCTCTRTCATCTTGTCCTCCCTATCCTTCTACTTCATCTTCTCCTCCTCCTAGTGAGCCAGAGCCATTATCTACAGAAGTGTTGTCCTCTTCATCACATTCTATGTCTTGGAATTCAACCTTATTTTTCTTCTTTTTCGTTCCACTGGACTATCCGACATGCTCAACTCATGTAACTATCAAGCTTCCTATGGTGTCAGTGTTAGATAACTTTGCATCAGCAACAGGTACAAGAAATTCCTCCAACCATTCCCTTGTAATCTACTCCATATCTTCATCTATCATCTTGTAGTATGACTGCAATTTTTCCCGCTGCTCATCTCTTCACACGGTGATGTAAATGAAATGGGGATCAGTGCAGAACTTTGCTATGGGTCAATACTGATGCAGGGTGTGTGGTGTCATGCACAGGAATGATTCGATGGTGACCTTCAATTGTTGATAATATCCATGAAACACATCATTATACTACCGCTACTTCCTCATGTCGTTGGTATAACAAAGGGTGGAAAACTAAGCGGCCAAGGGCTCCGTAGGTGTGATCTCTAGAAAAGTGGCTCCTTCAGGCATCTGCCAAGCCACAAATGTGATCAAGATGATCAACCAACTGTAATGAAATTTGTATCCCAAGTCCTGGGATTCGCGACAATCCTTCTCTAGATCTTTGACAAGGTAGTTTTCTCAGTTCATCTAAATGCCCTCCACACACTTTCCTATGAGTTCCATCACAAACCTGATGACCTATGTGGGGAGTTTCTTCCTCACTAGATTTCCATCTAAGAGTTTGCAAACAAGTCACACTGCGCCATCCTATATAGAGGCTACCTTGTAACCTTGCTTTCCTTTTTCTACCTCTCCATAAGCTTCTTTGATGCACTGTGCTAACGAATGGTCTGAGGCCTTTCCTGGATAGAACTGCTCAGAGTCAGGACCCTTCACACTTAAAATTGTGATCCGGTGGATCAACGTCGGATCCACAGTAATCCTTCTGTCGATACATAGATATCCGCCATGATAGAACGACAGAAGGAGTTTAACGCAAGCGTTAACGTCCTAGTGGTGGCCAAAATGTAGGATCTTCATCACGTTCAACACAGTTGACTGTGCCAACCCCTTAATCCATGATTATGAGATGAGGAGAGGTTTCTTTCTAGTTGTCTTCGTGAGATAGTGGTGAGGAGATAACATGGCATAGTTCTTCCAGTCTCCTAAGTTGAAGTCATTGTGCTTCAACATCGGGATTTGTCCTAACTAACTTGTGACTATGCGAATTCCTTTCAGAATGTATGCAGTGAAGATGAACTACTCAAAATTTCAAGGGATACTATCATGGTTAACAACACCAACCAGAGGCAAGACATACTCAGGTAGGATCGACAGGATTTTCTTCATGTTAGCCAGATAGCCGCGGTGCTTACTTCGCTGTTGAGTTACGGGATTGGTGCAGGTGGAACGACGTCCAGTCGAAGGGGAAGCCTGCAATCCCCTAGTCGAAGATGCCTAAATACCTTTAGATATAGGTTTGTCATCCATGATCTTCTTAATAAATTCCTCTACAAACTTCTCAAACTAGCTAGGTTCGCCTGACATTCTAGATTTTAACAGAAAAGCAAGGTAGACAAACAGACAGGCGGGGTAGACAAGCAGACAAGCGGGGTCTAGTTTCAGATAGCACAACTTGACACTTGGATAGTTCTCTGATTAGATTAGTCAATCATTGGTAGCAAAAAGTGGTCCCAACGCACTGACCGACGCGTTAAATAAGTGGGGTATCATGACAGATCTTCCAACGACCAGGAAACGCTTCCATCAATGTAAATCTATCCATTATGTCGTGGTCACAACGTCCAAAAGTGGTTCATAAGCCTATAAATGTGTTTCCTAACCATTTTAGAGTGACATTCTAACAGTCAGGGCACCTCCAACGGTCATATAACTTCATCAGTGAGAAGTCCAAATCTGTGCAGACCTATTGTTCTAGTGAGGTTCAAATCTTGCGAACCTGCCTACTACGAAGTTTCAGTCTGTGAAGTCTTCCATATAGTTTTTGTAACTTCTTGTAGCTTTTCCAACTTAGCATTCTTCTTATTGAGCTTCCTTGCCTTCTTTTCCTATTATCTGAGTCTCTCTAACTGTTTATGGAATCCTCTTTCCCTTTTTATTCTTATCTTCCCCTAGCGTAGTGGCTTCGCACTGTTGAGGTGCCCTCAAAGATTATAAAGTTAATATCCCTTTTCTTAACACTTCTTGAGTGGGCATACTTATTTCTTGAATAGATAGGTTCTTCAAGACTTCTTTCATTCTTTCAACCTTGATAGCTAATTCTCTTGCTTTATGTCCCTCATGCATCATTACTTTTCTCTATTGCTTCAACTTATCCTCTCATTCTTTTATTAGTTGGTCTATTTTCCTAGCTATGAAATCCCTTAATTCTTTCATTTTCTTTTCTGTAGCTTCTTCCTCTACTTTCCTTCTAATATTATCCTTCTCAATACAAGTCTTACCTAACAATAGTGGGAAAGTGGCGTTTTCCCCAACAAACCTAATGACTTCAAATTCTTCTCCAGTCGATGTTCCATGAAAAATAACAGGTACAATAGTAACTCTTCCACATAAAGTTATCATCTTGTCCTTAGACAAGCCTATCCTTCCCAACAAAGGTACCACACTAGGTTTTCCAAAAATTTCCCAAGTTTCTTCTGTCATAATATTCACTTGTGTTTCTTCATCCGAGACTATATAATCTATGTCGAAGTATTTTATTCTTGCACTTATGCGTTGTTTTTCTTTCAGACTTTCTGGTAAACTGACATCTTTATGAACATCCATCATTTCTTTCAATCGTAATAATGTAGTATGAACTTTTTCTGACCCTTTCTCTTTATGAATTTCTAACATGTCCTTAGTCCCTTGAATTTTTTCATAGTTTTTTTGTCTTATGATCATCCTTTCAACTTTAGCAATAATCCTTGGACAATCCTCAAACTCATGACCAACAACCTTACAACAAAGACAAGCAGGGCCTACCTCAGCACATTCCTTAGAAAGATGTCCCGGTCTTCTGCAATTATAACACAAAGTCAATCCTCTTTTCCTCTTAAATGTTCCCCAATATTTTCTGTACTGCACACTTCCCCTAGGATCATAGTGTTGGACCTGTAAAAAATTCCTTCTAGGTTCTTGCATCCGCTTATTAGTCCAAAAATTATTTCTATGCATATAAATAACATATCTTTCTTCATTTTCATTAAATTTACTCAGATCAACTCTTTCTTTCAACTACACCCTAGTCTTCAAACTAGGACAAAATATATTAAACATACTTAAATCCGTTCTTTCAAAACAAAAAATTTCACTTATCTTTCTCTTACCAAAGCACAAAGCTTGCTTCTTTAGGATCTTACCTCTTTTCTTCAGAACAACTTGCTTCCTTGGCACAAGGCTTCGCAAGTCAAGTAGAGTACTATGCACTTTAGTAGTAGATCTATGGATAGAGTCTCTCTTTTTCTTTACTTCAGTTCCCAGCAACCACAGTTTCAAGTCCCGACAACAGAACCATTTGTTGGCACAGGGGAAGACCCAGAGTTCAATGCTTAGCAACACACCAACAAAACCCCGACTACCGGCCCTTTCAGAAACACCTACGAAGTAGGAAAATTCTCACCCAAGGTAGAAGCAGTGGGGGTTACAAGACGCAGGTGTAACCAGGTTGGGACACGAATATGTGATAAGAGTGCTTCACAGAATATTTTGTTGACACTTAGAAAGTGACATGCATTAGTTTATTAACACCACAGATCATAATAAAAGATAGATCGGTGCAGTAACAACAATGATAATATACCCTGAGAACTTAGCACTTAGCATTATAAGTTAAACATAGCATTCATTTACCCTTAACACAAGTAAAATACTTAAGCAACAAAGGATCTATCTATTACACATCATACTCAAAGCATTAAGCAGATTCATAACAGAAATAACACAACACAAAGCAAATCATGACACACCAGATATATGTGGTTCACCCTAGGGTGGGGCTATGTCCACAAACCGCTTCGCGTCTTTACTATTCTCCAAAATCTTACATTCCTTCACTCCTGTGCACTAAGCCACATAGTCGAACTTCGCACAAGACTGGAGATATATGCAATGAGCACTAGATCCTCCTTTCAAAACTAGGTCAAATGCATCAAGCAAACCCTCTATCACAACATTTAGCACCTTCTACAAAATCATAGTAGAGCACAAAGCCTCAATGTCCTTTGGACAAAGAAACTTGAACTACTTGCACTTAGCTACTTCTACAATACATTATTCTTTATTTATATTTTACAAACCCTTACAATAAGGCCTAAACATGGGAAAACCTCATGGGACGACATCCCATGAACCTGTTACAAAACCCTAGAGGACCCTTTACTGGGTCCACATAACCCTCAAAGTTGGTGAGATCCGTGATCTTAGCTCCACCTAGGCACTCCTTCTTCGACTAATGTGTC
>JASDQU010589961.1:29747-47563 GCA_032191745.1 Picea mariana | reverse complement strand
GAATTAATGAATCATTTTTTTTAATTTAGTAATTCATCATTCAATCTTATATATAATTTCATTAATTTATGATCCTATCTAGGATAGTTAATATTGAATTTCGTGAACAAGAGTGCATGTAAATATAATTTTATTTATTTTAGGATAATTTAGATTAATATTGTCAATATTAAATTTATTTCATTTCCTTAGGTGGTTAATCGAGCCCACCCACCAAACTAGAGAAGGTCTAATTGGGATCTTCCATCGGGAAACTCTCCCCTTTGTTGGTGGATGAATCTTCTAGCCATCAATAATCATTAATGGGGGTTGATGTGGCATCCACTCGGTACCATGGTGGTAAACAAGTAGGTGAACTTACATGAGGCATAAATTCTGCATACAAACTATGATCGAGGTGTTTTTCACACCGTTGGAAATCTCTCGGTGTGTATATCAACATCAAAGTGCTAGAGCTATGATTGCAAATTTATGACCCAAAAAAGTGTCATTTGAATGCTTGAAAATGGATATGGAAGGTTTTGATCCCCAAATCTCCAAACTGGGCCCTCCCACTAAAATGGGCCTTGCAAGCCAATTCCTCCAATTTTTCCACCTATAAAGTACTAAGATAGATGAAAACTTATATAATGATCCATTCCAGATCAAGTGAGCATATTTGTTTTTTCGATCTACGATTGCACATATGCTATCCTTTCTCTCTGAGGTAGGGAGACTCGTGACAAAGTCCATAGACACTTCAATCCATTTCTGATATGGGATATGAAGGGTTTGAACGAGACTTGGAGGTGTGACTAATTTCAACTTTTGTTTCTATTAGGTATCACACTCTACCACATATTTCTAAATATCATTCTTCTTTCCTTTCCAAAAGAAGGATTGTTAGATATTGTAGTATGTTTTGAAAAATCCAAAAAGGCATGTATATAGGGAGTCATAATTCTCTTATAAGATTTGAATTTCGAATTTGGAAGAGTTAGGTAAATACATTCTTCCTTATATTAGAGTATGTCATTCTCCCATGTAAATTTTGAGCTTGATGCAACGTTGTTTTTAACTTTCTCAATTATCCTTTTGATTTCTAGATTTCTCACATATTTAGTTTGAACATTTGAGACCCATTTAGGAATTACTATTGAAATTAAGAATACTATAACATCCCATTCTTTTTTTCTTGATAATATATTAGAAATTTGGTTTTCCTTTCCCTTCTTATACAAAATTTCAAAATTAAAACTTGGATTTTGCTTACACATTTTTGTTGTTCTAATGATAAGGTCTTTCCATTTAAGAAATATTTCAATCTATTGTGGTATGTTTTGATGAATAATTTGACTCCAAACATATATTGTTTCCATATTTCCATGGCATGAATGATTTCCAACATCTCCTTATCATATGTAGTTTTTTCTTTCTCTCTAGGGTTAAATTTCCAAATTTATAAAGGAACAGGGACTATGGTGGTTTTATCGCATGAACACAACTCCTATTCTTGTTCCTAAATAATCACATTCAAGCATAAACATCAACAATCTGGAGGACTCTACATACAAAGGTCTCATTGACTCAATAATGGTTGAGCTTCAACATAAATATGATTTAAGGCCAAGAGAAAAAAGGTCTACAAGTATTCCATCGAAAAAGATTTTATCACAAAACAAAGAAAATGAGGCAAAAGTTACAAAACCATCAATTGAGATGCAAGTTGTCCGAACAAATCAAGTTGAAATGAAAGCAACACAAACTAAGAAGCCAAAAAATACAGAAGTTGATTTTCAAACCAGGGAAATTGAAAAACCAATTGGGACTTTCAATTTAGAGAATGAACTTAATAAAATTAAAATTCCAATGCCTCTAGTTGAACTTGCTAGGAACCCGATCTATAAAAAACAAATCGCTAAAGCAATAAATTTTTCTGATGTTGAATGTCAAGCTGATGTTATCAATTTGTAGGACGGAAAACCTACAATCATGTTTGCACCACACATTGAAAGCAGCAAGGATTATGTCTCTCCTTTCTATATTACACTAACTATACATGATTATTTACTTCACAATTGCATGACTTACGAGCTTCGCATAATTTAATGCCTAATATTATCATGGACAAATTGGGCCTTGAAATTACCAGACCTTATCAGGATTTATACTCATTTTATTTTAGAAAGGTTACGTGTCTGGGTATGATTAAAGATTTAGTGGTAAATATTGCTCAGGTTCTCGTGAAAAGTATCCTTATGAATGTGGTTGTTGTTGACGTTCCTGCCAAGTATGGCATGATTCTATGCAGATCTTGGGGCGCCAAGTTAGGAGGATCGGTTCAGCTAGACATGACCTATGCTACAATTCCAATTTTTGGTGGACAATTTACTTGACTATACAGAGAAACTAGACTGGCGTATACTGTAAGAGATCCTCAAAGCCCCAATAACTACCCAGTATATGTTTTTGATCAAGACTTAGGAAAATGTATATTATCCATACATGGCAATTTTGAAGAATGTATAGAAGAAGAAGAAAAAAAAAAAAATTCAAAGAAAAATTTAAATGTTAGGGAAGGGATGTGGAAAATGTTCTTCGATGGTGCTTCATCCTACAAAGGAGCAGGAGATGGCATTTTATTCGTGGCACCAGGTGATGATTATGTTATTCCTTTCTCTTATAGATTACAATGGGAGGTCGATTATACCAATAATGTTTGTGAATATGAAGCTTTAGTTTTAGGATCAGAAGCTGCAATAAAATTAAAAATCGAACATCTAATAGTTTATGGCGATTATGATCATTGTAAAACAAATAAAACAACAATATCAAGCTAAGCATCCAAGATTGAGATCGTATAGAAATTGTGTCTGGGATATTATAGAGAATTTCTTATCGTCCTTTAATATTCACTTTATTCCCAAAACGAAAAATCAACAAGTTGATTCTTTGGCCAAAGCTGTTGCGACTTTCATACCACCTACGGTTTTGAAACTAAAATATCATATCGAGATGAAGCATAGACCTTCGATTCTGAACAATGTTCAACACCGACAAGTGTTTGAAGACGACGAACAAATCAAATAGTTCCTGGAAATGGTTGACGACTTCTCTGAAACCCACATAGATCAATAAAATCATAATGATCTTGCTTGGATTATGCAGGAAGGAGAGAACCCATAAAAGTTCCAAGATAAAATTTCAAATCATTGCATGCTCTTACTTAAGAACAATCAAATTCCCAGAGGCTTGATCCCCTTAGAAAGGTTATTTGACTAGGATGATATACCTTTAAAGTCTACCTTGTGATCTCAATCAAAAGAAGTTGAAGACTGTAATGTAGGAACTAATGAAGATCCCAAAATGGTCAAAATATCAAAATACCTTCCGTCCCAAATAAAGATTAAATACGTTGAGTTATTTAGACAATATAAGATGTTTTTGCATGATATTATGATGATCTAAAAACTTATGATAATTATGTTATTGAACACAAGATTCTCTTAAAACATGGTATTAAACCTTTCAGGCAGAAGCTTAGACAGATAAAGCGAATTCTTATGCCAATAATAGAAAGAGAGGTTAAAAATCTCCTTGACGCAAAAATCATCGTTCCCCTCAGATACTTTGAATGGGTGGCCAATTTGGTCCTCGTTAGAAAGAAGAATGACGAAATAAGACTCTGCATTGATTTTAGGAACTTAAATCGGCCGTCTCTTAAAGATAACTACCCACTCCCAAAGATGGACCACGTTTTAGAAAAGGTAGTAGGGGCTAACACAATTTCTATGATTGATGGTTTCTCGGGATATAATCAGATCGATGTTCATGGAGATTATAGATAAAATGCTGCATTTACTACTCCACGGGGAACCTTTATGTATGACAAAATGCCTTTTTGTTTGATGAATTCAGGAGAAAATTTCCATATAGAGCAATGGATATCATGTTCGTCGGTGAGAGAGACAAATTTGTTGTTATTTATCTAGATTATGTGACAGTTTTTTCCAATTCCGATGCCGAACATTTGATGCACCTCAGACAGACTTTTGAAAAATGCAAAAAATTTGGTTTGTCACTTAACCCAAAAAAATCACACTTTGTTATGCAAGAATGTAAAATTTTAGGTCATATAGTTTCAAAAGATGAAATCAAGGTTGATCCTAAGCAAGTTGAGGCTATTGACATGATTAATATTCCTAGAAATAGAAAAGAGATTCAATCCTTTTTAGGCAAGTTCAATTTTTTGAGGAGATTTATTCCTAACTTTGCTGAAATAATCAAATTGATTACATACATGCTAAAAAAGGACAGCGAAGTAAAAATGGACTGCAGAAGCCAATGCGTCTTTCGAGCATGTTAAGAAAGATATAAGAGAAGAACCTGTATTGGAAAGTGTGAACTATACAAAGGAAATCTTAATTTTCTTTTTCTCTTCTGAACATACTATTGCAGCAGTGCTCCTTCAAAAGAACTAAGAAGGATTCGAACAACCAATAGCCTTTTTCAACAAAAGCCTCAGGGATGCAGATCTAAGATATGATATACTTGAAAAACAAGCTTATGCAATGGTGAAGAATATCAAGTCTCTTAGAACATATGTCTTTCACTCCAAAATAATTGCTTATGTGCCAACAAATGCAATTAAAGACATCTTGGTTCATCCAGACAATGATGAAGGAGAGGTAGATGGTTGGCTAAAATTCAAGAGTTTGATTTAGAAGTGAAACCAACCAAGCTAGTGAAAGGTCAAGGTTTGGCAAGGCTGTTAGCTGAATCAAATTTCAGAGCACTTGGAATAAATAACTTCAAATCACATGATTCTCTCCTGGATATAGAGGAAATTGACGATCAAGCGCCTATGATTCAGATTGAAGATAATTTCTCTTCCTCTTCCTGGTATCGTGATATTGTCACAGACCTCCTTACTCTACAATGCCCAAATGACACGACTCCTTCTAAAGAAATAACTTTAAATCTACATGCAATTAATTATTTCACTATGGATGGAAAGCTACACTGGAAAGTCCCTCTGAGTTTCCTGTTATGTTGCCTGACAGAATCTGAAACAGAAGGTGTCATTAATGAATTTCATGAAGGAGTATGTGGAGAAAATCATGCCTGGATATAAACAACTTACAATATTTTAAGGGAAGGATATTATTGGCCAAAGTTGTTTACTGATGTAAATGTAAGGGTCAGAGCTTGCAATTCATGCCAATTGTTCACTAGTAAGCAAAAACGCCCTACCTTACCTTTAATTCCAGTAAAATTTGAATCTCCTTTCCAACAATAGGGCCTAGACTTCATCAGAGAGATCCATCCACAATCAAGTGCTCAACATAGATGAATTCTAATCACTACATATTAATTTACAAAATGGGTTGAATCCATTCCAACTCAGAATGCTACAGACTCTGTAGTAATACAAATTTTGGAAGAAAACATACTAGCAAGATTTGGTTGTCCTCGAAAAATAGTCACTGATAACGCTCAGGCTTTTAAATATATGGCAATGATCAATTTCTATCAGAAATACAATATTTTTTTAGGTCATTCTACAACTTATTATCCTCAGGGAAATGGGTTTGCCGAATCATCTAACAAGAGATTGATGACTATAATAAAAAAAGTTTTGACATAAAATAAAAAACCTTGGCATATTAACTTAAAGTGTGCCTTATGGGCAAACCGAATTGGCACCAAGAAATCTATAGGTATGTCTCATTTCCAATTAATTTATAGTACTGATGTTATCCTTCTTATCAATCTTTCTCTTCCTGTGATGAAACTCTGGTAGGATGCAAATGAAGAGCCAAACTATGTTACGAGAAGAATGAATCAAATCATCGAAGTTCAGTAGAACAGAGTATAAGTGGATGATAAGCTTCAAAAGTACCAGGATAATATGAAATCCCTTTTCGATAAAAAATCCAAAGACAAGGAGTTTATTCCTAGCGATTTAGTTTTAAAATAGGAGGCTAGAAAGGAAGATGCAGGGAAACATAGCAAATTCGATCATCTCTGGTTCAAACCATTCAAAATTGCAACTGCTGAGGGATAAAACTCATTCTCACTGGAAAATCTTGATGGAGAAATTCTTGATGCTCCTATCAAAAGGCGTTATTTAAAATATTTCATGCAGTAGTCACATTTCAGATTTCCATTATATATATCGGATTAGATTGACATTGGCTATTTTAATTTTCAATTTTTCTTTTCTTTTTGTATATTATCTGAGCCATTTGATCATTTGTTGTAAATTTTTTTAATAAACTTATGATTGCTTGACATCATTAAAATAAAAAATAAAAACATTTGTATCACATATCGTCACTATTCTACAGGATTTTCTAACATTTTGCATTTTATTCCTTTTGCATAATATATCTTGTTGAACAAGAGATGAGGCTGAATAAAAATTTGACACTCAAACATTCTATTTCTCTAAAAACAGATGATAAATTAATAATCTGTCTTGCTTAAAATTCAAAAGGAAAATAAGGTATGAGTTCCTACTCTTCTTATAGTTCAAATAAAATTTCAAGAAAATTCTTTTTGAAATAAATGTGAGTGAATTTTTTCTCATGATAATATTATCACCTAACCTAAAAATTAGAGAGGTATAAAGTTACAACTTAAAGTGTCATGCTGATAAATTCTAAAGCCATCTCTCAAATAAAAAATAAAAATGATAATAAATAAACTCGAAAGAAATATGAACTAAAATACACAAACTTGTGTAGGATCAAGATATTTTGTGTTAGGTCCTCTGAATCCTCGATTTGGTTATTTTTTCCTATCCCCAAGTTCTTATTCACTTCATATTTTATTTATCCTTTCTTAGTCTTCATAGAAAGAAAGAAACTTACCTTGACTCCGAAAACTTAAAAACATAATTTCAAAACAAGATTAGGCGAAAATATTTATGTTCCTTTGATTTTAATTAAAAAAGTATGTCTAGGATAATCCTGATAATTTTAGCTCTTCTATCAGACTTTAAAATAACTAATTCGCTCGAGGTTGACCCCTGAAAGATTAAGATTCCCATAAAAAAAATTCCTATAGGCAAAAGTGTATTGAAAATTGGAAGAAAGTTGATTTCAGAGTATTCCTAAAATTGTTGATAGACCTTCTTTTCAAAAAATTTAAATAGATATCATCCCTTGGATGTGACATACAAATTGATTGCCCCCACTTAAAAATATTAAAATACAAGACAGATGGTGAAAGAAAATTCAGAATTTGATTTCCCCCATCTTGTCCAAAAGATATGATGAAAGGAAATTCATAATTTGATTGCCCCCATATTGCCCAAAAGAGACGATGAAAGGAAATTCATATATTGATTTCCCTCATCTCAGCAAAATACAAAAGTGTTAATTGAAGTGGTGAAAGGAAATTCAATGGGAGAAGTAGATAACTTCACCGGGGTACTAAGCAGACTCGCTGGCAGTGAAGCAATATCTATGATATATGTAAGGTTGGCATACATATCCATATAACATACTCTGTCATCTAGTTCTCTTTCCATTGATATTTACATCCTAAACCAACAAGGGATTCCTTAAATAAATATGTTACATCTGCTTAACCTTGAAGCGAACAAAGTCGATTGAAGCTGATATTTTAGTTAAAATTATTTTGATTATCTTAAATAATTTTGAAATCAATTTAAACGAAAAGTAATTTTTAATAGCCTAACTTGAGATCAATCATTAAGTATGTTTTGAAGGTTTTTGGACTTGGTTAGTTTCATTTTCCTATGAATGATTAATTCTTAAATAAAACTTGAAAATGTTTTTCAAAAAGAAATAATGACTCCATTTACCCAATAAAGGCACTTGGTCTACTGTTCTTTCGTGCCTCACAGGGAGCCACAATACCCAGATGGAGCTTATATGTTGGAACATGTATAATTTTGAGCTTTTGAACTTTAGATTTTGCTTCTTAGAAATAAAAGTTTTACCCAAAAAAGCAAAAAACTTAGAGAATTATACCAGGAATTCAGCCTTCAGAGGATTTCTATCATGATACATTCAAAACCTCTGAACCCCAAACCATTGAATTGTTAATGACGTTTATGATTGGCTAAAGTTAACAATTTGAATAATTATTGTGATTTTTCAGGTGACAAATTCCATCAGACTTTTTAATCTCTTTGTAAACAAATCTATACGAATAACGATAGATTTTATAAATCTCTTCGAATTTCAAAATCATTTTACCATTTACAATTAATAGTTTTTTATTCAATGAAGAGATTACAAAATTCTCTTGTTATATGCAGGCTAATCTTATTTCATTACGGATTATGGCACCACGGAAATTTGCAAGGAAGCTCAATAGACCAGATTTCAGAATCTAGTAGAACGTTAAACCAATTTGGAAGCATGATAAACTAAGAAAGGGAGAAAATATGGCAGGAAGGGGCTAAATAGACAGAAATGGGAGAAATAATGTATACAACACAAACCACTGAAGTGATAAGTCCCTAAAGTGAGAGATCTGGCACCACATGTCCTTTTGATTTGGACGGCTGGGATTTACTTCGGGACTTTGGGCTTCAGCGTTCTGAGATGCACAATAGAAAAAAACCCCGAAGTGCTAAGTCCCTGAAGTGAGAGATCTAGTGCCACATGTCCTTTTGATTTCGATGACTGAGATTTAGTTCTGAACTTTGGGTTTCGGGCATTTCGAGATGCTTAACCTCGCAAACTTGTTGAAGTGATAAGTCCCCAAAGTGAGAGATCTGGCGCCGCATGTCCTTTTGATTTGGATGACTGAGATTTACTTCAGAAATATGGTCTTCGGGCATTCCAAGATGCACAGTAGTACAAATCCTTGAATTGATAAGTCCTTGAAGTGAGAGATCTGGCGCTGTGTGTCCTTTTGATTTGGATGACTGAGATTTAATTCGGAACTCCAGGCTGCGGGCGTTCCAAGATGCATAACATCGAAAATCCGTTGGAGTATAGGATCTCCTGCCACATGTCCACTTTGATCAATGGTCTAGATGAACTCCATGCTTCGAGACTTCGGGAGTTCTTTACTCAACATTCCTTTCTTCCTCCCGGAGTACAAGATCACTGAATATGGAGATCGTCTGACACGTGTCCCCTGCCTAGATTGATAGGAAAGAATTGCACGAAGTTCGCGCTGTCTTCTCTACATGTGACCGAGAGTTGTGACCTCGGCTAAACCTTTGGGCGCTTATCTCATTTTACAAGATCAACAATCATGATTTAATGGACAGTGAAGATCAACGACCGAGAACTATTACGAGGGGCGAAGTTGCGCGGGGTTTAATTTCAAAGGGAAGTCTCGCAATTTAAACCGTGGTTTTCTCTCAGGGGTACGTGGCATCACCAGGTGCATTGCAGGAAGAAAGGAGGGTTACCTCAAAACCACTTCCTCACGCCCCCACAAAATATACCGTTAGAATCCTGACTCAACACCTGTCCTCCACCCACTCCACCTTTCACCCTCAAGCCTGTCACACCCTCCATTCTCCCAATACGGTCCACCTCACCACCTACATTCTCACATCCACTCATCCCACCTCCTTATTGGATACCTGTCCCCACGTCATCCTGTTTGTGAATGGTTACTCTTCCTCGTAACTATTAGCCATCCCATAACGAGCCAACGCCGAGATACCTGTCCATTTACCACCCCCATATCTTCAACTGTAATTCTTTATCCCAGTAAACGCATCTGAAGGGACAGATGGCAACAGAATCAGATGGAAAAGACAATAAGCCAATGATTGTGGTGACCTTAATGGACATGTGTACCCAGTTCAAAGAACAAAGGAAAATGAATGCATCTGCGAGCAGATGAAGCACTATCACATCAAATCAAAACTCAACAATATCTACATGTTGTTATTTCATTCCGATGGTATTCTATTGCAGGAAGTCCAATGATTTCCAGTTGAGACAATTTTTGTATAAATAGATAGATTTTATATCTATTCAGGGTGGCTTCGAGCCCAATGTTGGGGCTTCTTCTTGCCGAATGTAAAAGAAAAATTATTTTTGAGTATTAATACAAGTGCAAATAGAGATTCTAAGTTTCGTTCAATTTGAGTTATGTGTTCCCTCTGTGTTTCCATTTCTCTGAATTTATTTATGTAATTCTTGAAGAGTGATTGATTGCAATTTAGTACTACGTATATTGTGATCATATTATACTAGGAGTTCATTCAGTAAAAATATTTTCCTCTATTATTACTGTGAGTAAAACAAGATATGTGATCTGTGTGAATTACTTCATTTTTATATCATGTTCAAGGGTGCATCTTCTACTTTTCTTCTATTGCGACCAAGGTGAGACTTATCTGTAATTGATACCTGACTTTGTTTAACAATTTTGTAAATATTTCTACATCATTTGACATTATAATTGTGACTCAGATAATAAGATACAACCTCTGTACTATCTTATTATTAATTTCATTTAAAGATTATTTCTCAGAAAACTGAAGGTAGAAAAAAGCACTCATAAAAACATTTCATTTAAAACCTTTGATGCCTAACATTATTCTTTGAGACTTAGAGTCAATCTCAAGAACAACAACATAAATGGTAGTGCATATTGTCATCACAATCGAAATAGGCACATCTCCATGCAAGTCGATTTTATTTGCACGACACATCTCCCGCTCCACCATGGTCGAGTCAAAATGTGAGTTTGTTGATGTAGGCCTGCCAAGAAACACAACCACTTACCAAGAGGCCATATCTCTAACTGCGAGGATAAGACCTGACTCTTGTTGCTTGTCATTGCAAAGAAGAGAAGGCACTGAAGGGCAGGCTGACCTGGTAGCTAGGGCCAAGCCCTACTCATGGTGGACCGTATAGCCAAGGGCCTCGCAGAGGAGAAAACCCCATAAAAGAAAAAGGGGACGGAATGGAATGAAGAGGGGTTTGTTGGGTTCGCTAGGGTTAGATATAGAGACCACGATGAAGGGGCACGTGGGCCTCATGCGAGGCCCGCTGCCTCTTAGTGTGGATTATGTTTGTTTATTTATTTTTATATTTATTTGTTTTATTTATATATATATATATATATATATATATACACATTTATGTTTAATATTAAATATATTAAAATGGTGAATTGGGGTAAAATTTGATTTTACATTGTTAGAATGGTGAATTGTAGTTCTAACTTGTCTTTTGGGATCATAGGATTTTTAGTGATTTTGAATCCATTTATTACATCAAACAATGTTTATATTAACAAATTTTAAGTATTTTGAGTTTGTTTTTTACAAAGCCATGTTAGAAAAACGTGTATTTTGTTGGTTAATTATTCTATATTTATGAATATGAGATTTTATGTACTAAGCAATGAAATACAAAATGTTTTCAAGTTGAGAAAGTTTATGTTTTCAAAATCATTAAATATAGTCTCCCCTGTTAAGTAGAGTTTGGGCTTTATCCTCTTATAACTAAGGTATTGTTTCACATTATTATCTCCATTCCCTTGTTACATTATTTCATTGCTTTTGGTCTTGATAAGAAAACGTATATTTTTCTTGTATTTGTTGAGGGTTAGACCAAGTGGACGAGACTCACATGGGACATAAGGTGTTGATGCTCCCCACCTCGGTTCGAATCCCCTAACTTACTTGTTCTGCGTGGTTGGGACTTTATGTAGGGCCTAGGGTACATAATGGTGGCCCAACAGACTCAAGCCTATGCCATGCAGGTATGAATCTACTCAGTTATCGATTCCCCTAGTACAAAGATAAAGGTATCATTTTCTTGCACTTCACTCTTATATGCATCTCACCAAGCCTTATTAAGAACTCTCTTAGTATGTAGAGTTTACAACTCTTCTACTCTCTTTTAGCATGTATATCAACAAATTTCTCACCATCTAATATATATCATCTTTGATCATGGATTATCTGAAAGAGATTATCCATAGAGAAATTATGGAGGAGGTTTGTAGAGCATATATGAAGTCTACTTGGGTTTCAACATGAGAGTTCCTTTGTCCTAAATTTCATCATTATTACTAAACTTATCTCCAAATTGAGAATGATTCTATCGTCATTGTAAGCGATCTTAAAGGGAAACTCTCTCATAAATTTCTCTTTTATATTCGGGTGTTTATAATTTGTTCTCACCAACTAAGGATGATAAATGACCTTCACATACCTCATGACCAACTTATATGAGTTCATTTTCTCATTTTTTTTTTCTCATTTTGTTTTTCTCTTATTCAAACCGGTTAAGGATGTGAGTTAGAATGATTGATGACTACCCCACAATGTTAGCATACCTAGCAAGGTGAGAGGGTTAGCAACTTACCCAGACAAGTTACTAATCTTAGAATATTTTGATCCTGACCTTTAACCACTTACCTTATGGGAGTAATGTCTGTTTACATACAAGTATAAAGAAAATTACGCCTGACCTTATGTTTACATGTATAAGTTTGAGTAAAACCTATAATGCCCTAAACCTTTTCTAATAAGATTTGATCGAATGCAAATATTGATCCAGTAAATATGGTTAGGACTCGGGAAAATCAAGGCCAAGGGGCATCGTCGCAAGGACTACCAACGTCGACGCTGCCACCACCATCGCCTGAATTAGCTCTTATTTTGCGCTCCTTAGAGGCTATTAATGATACATTATGATCTAGGTGGATATTTTTGGCCACCCACCTATTCCACTAGCTCGAAAAATAGTTTTCCACCTTGGCATGTTTTCAATAGTTTTTCGGGTTCCAAACTTTCAGGGTCGTTTTGAGGCCCTAAACGACATTTTTTTGGGGGGATTTGGGTCTTATGATAATTTCAAAAGAAATATCCCATGACATTAAAAAATCATTCTTCTCGGTTATAACTTTCCAACGGTGTATCGAGCGCCCCAAACGGAGACCGCATGCAAAAGTTACGCCCCCGGGAAGTTGACGTATCAACTACCCCCATCAGGGCCTGCAAACCTTTTGGATTTTCATTTTCTGGAGTTAGGGTTTTGGATTTTACTTATGTTAAAAAGGCCTTTGGAGCCTCATTGTAACAATCATCATATGGTGAATGCGAGTAGCTATCACATCTCTTCTCAGAGATAAGATGCCACCATTCTAGCGAGTCTTTCACTTTGTATTTTTACAATGTTTGTACATTTTCGCTCATTAATAGAAAATTGTGTATTACTGTATCTCTGTGTTTATGGTTGCATCTATGATACATTTTTGTTATATTATTGGATATCCAAGATATCTTTGTACATTTATTTATTATATCTCTGCTCTCATTTCATGCCGAAAATAATCCGGATCACATTAAAGGGACGCCATTCAACAGAGGTAGAAGTGGAACCTCCACCATCTAGAGTGGGTAACCTTGAAGCATCGAGGGACTCAAAGGGAGGGCCTCCACTAGGGAACATCACTAGAAAAAAGAAGAAAATAAAACTCCCAGAGTTTTATGGGGGTCATGCAAGTGAATGTGCAGAGGCATGGTTGGAAGGAATGACGTGATGTTTCTCCTTAAGAGACTATGCTTCCACATCAAAGGCGAAGATAACGATATTTCAGTTGAGTGATAGTGCCTTGAACTGAAGGTGTAACTGGTGAGAAAATTGTACCTTAACCTAGACACCGTCTCATGGGAGCTTTTTGAGGAAAGGTTATGGAGGAAATATTTTTCTTCTTACTACGAGGAACAACATGTAGGATCATTTCATGCTCTAGTTCAGGGAAAAAGAATTGTGGAAGAGTATGAGATCAGGTTCATGGAGTTAGTAAAATATGTCTCGTACATGGATACCGATCAACGAAAAGAAGAACATTTAGTGTACAGTTTCAACCCTAATATAAGGGCCATGGTACGAATGTGGAAACCATCGTTAGTATATGAAGTAGTTGAAAACGCTCGTTACGCGAAGGAGCATATGAGATTAAACGAAGGTATGATATCAACCATTCCACAACATCCTGGATTCGTGGGGAATATCCCTGGGACTTTATTTAGAGGAGGAAGCTCTAGGCCACCTCCTTATGGCAATAGAGTCGCACCTAGAGCAATTACAACAAGTATTTCAATGGAAGTGAGTGCAACATCCCACTCATCACCAACCGCGACATAAGAAAGTCCACTAACTTATTGAGGAGCATTTAGTAGGGGCAGGGGTTCCAGGGGAAGGAACTCATTTCAGATACCGTCACAGGGCAGTGTGTAGGTTCCATATCGTGTTACTTGTTGGGGGTGTGGAGGATCCCATTAACTGCGTGACTATCCAGAGTCACAATCAAGCTTTGTGCATAGAGAAGGAAAGGCCCCGATGGGAAGAGTGAGTAGTATCCACCAGATTTATGCAGTGGTTAATAATCACCAGGCATAACACCAATCCACAGTGGTGGAGTCGTCATGTATGTTGAATCGTGTCAATGTTAAAATTTTATTTGATTCAGGTATTAGAGATAGTTTCATTTCACTTTGTGCATTAGAAAAGTGTGGGTTAGAAGCCTATGAGCACGATGAATTAAACAAGTCGAGATGGATTCGAGGGAAAACAAAAAAGTAGGACCTAGCATCAATAATTGTCTAGTAGACCTGGGAGTGTGTAATACTAGGTTGAAGGTGTATGTCACTACTCTAGGGACATTTGACCTAATCATTGGAATGGACTGGTTAGAAGCCCATTGAGCTTTGGTAGATTTTTTTGTGAAAAGGGTGCTTTGTGTTGACGATGAAGGAAGGTCAATAGAGATCCACGGTGTGCAGAGGAAGGTGTCTCTGTGCTTTATCTTGACTATGAAGGTTAAATGTTGCATGAGGAAAATTTGTCGATTATATGTAGTGGAAGCAGTTAATGAAAGGAAAGGACCCTCCATGGATCAATATCCAGTATTTTCAGAGTTTGAGGATGTTTTTCCGAAAGAGTTGTGAGGGTTACCTCTTTGAGAGGAAGCTTGATTTTACCATTGAGCCAAAACCTGGTGTCGATCCAATTTGCAGCTGCCAAAACTTTATAGGATGATAGCGCCAAAACTTTGTGAGTTGCAACTGCAGTTGAAGGAACTACTTGACTTAGGGCTAATAAGGCCTAGTGTCTCACCTTGGGGTGCACCAATAAGTTTTGTCAAGAAAAATGATGGTTCCTTACGACTCTGTATAGATTACAGGGACTTGAATCGTGCTACAGTGAAAAATAGGTACCCAATGCCACAGATAGATGATCTCTTTGATCAGATGAAATGAACAATGATTTTCTCAAAAATTGATCTACGATCAAGGTATCACTAGTTAAGGATTAAGGAAGGTGATATTCCTAAAAATGCCTTTCGAACTTGATTTGGTCATTGTGAGTTCATTGCAGTATCTTTTGGTTTGACCAATGCACCAACAATATTCATGAGCCTCATGAATGGTGTACTCCAAAAGTACTTAGACCGCTTTGTACAGGTCTTTCTAAATGATATCCTCATCTATTCTAAGAACGAAATATAACATGAGGAACACTTGAGAGTGGTGTTGTCATGCCTTAGAGAGAACAAATTGTATGACAAGTTTTCGAATTCTTCTTTCTTCCAGAAAGAGATTCACTATTTAGGTCATATCATTCTCGGTAAAGGAATTTCCTTGGACCCAGAAAAGGTGAAGACCATTATGGAATGGGCAATGCCAAAAAATGATCATGAGTTGAGAAGATTCATGGGGCTAGTTGGTTGTTATCAAGGTTTTGTGGAAGGGTTCTATAAGATAGTGAAAGCCATCACCACCTTACAGCGCAAGGGAGTCAAGTATGAATGGACAGAGGAATGTGATATTGCATTCATCGAGCTTAAGAGGTTACTAACCAGTGCACTAATTCTACGAGTGTCGGATATGGAAAAAGACTTCACAGTCTGCATTGATGCCTCGAAGCAAGGATTCAGGGTTGTGCTAATGAAAAATGGGGGAGTGATAGCATATGCGTTAAGAAATTTGAAGCAACGTGAGAAGATTTACGCTACTCACGATTTACAGTTGGCATTTGTAATGCTAGCTTTGAAGCTTTGGAGGCATTATCTAGTGGGGTGAAGCTTTGAGCTAAAAACAGAGCATGAAAGCTTAAATAATCTCTTCACTCAAAGGGATCTCAATGCCAGGAAGAGGCAATGGAGTGAGTTTATGAGTGAGTACGATTTTGAAATTTATTACATCAAGGGAAAGGAGAATGTGATCGAGGATGCCTTGAGAAGGAGACCACATATCTTCTCCTTGGTGCCCTTTAAGTTAATCTGAGGGAGAGAGTGTTAGGGAAACTTCTTAGATATAGTTGTTATTTAAGGGTTACTTTAGCCCTCTAGAGAGAAAGGCAGTTAGAACCCATGTATGAAGGATATAGCCTTGAAGCAGATGGATTGTTAAGATATTAGGGAAGGATGTACATCCTCAAGGGTGGGGATATTCGAAGCATCATACTCAAGAAATCCCGTAGAGCACTTTACTGTGTGCGTCCGGGTTTGAAAAAAATGTACGTAGACATGAAGAAGCTTTTCTTCTAGGTAGGCATGAAGCGTGATGTAGTCCATTTTGTTGCCAAGTGCCTAGAGTGTCAACAAGTGAAGGCTACCCATCACCACCTGACAGGTCTCCTACAACCGCATGATGTTCCTATGTCCAAGTGGGAATTCATTTCTATGGATTTTGTTGTGGGATTGCCACTCACATTGCACAGACACAATTCCATTCTTGAGATAGTTGATAAGTTGACCAAGAGTGCTCATTTTATTCTAGTTCGAGACACTTATGATGTCACTGATGTAGCACGCATGTTTATAAGTGAGGTCATCTTTCTGCATGGGTTACCCAAGAAGATCATTTCTGATAGGGACTCTCGATTCACATCTAGGTTTTGGACTAGTTTGAAGTCAGCGTTGGGAACTCAGTTGAACGTAAGAACAACATATCATCCCGAAATAGATGGGCAAACTGAGAGAGTAAATCGGGTTATGGAAGACATGCTTAGGATGTATGTTATGGATAATCAAACCCATTGGGAGAAGTACCTACCTTTGGTAGAGTTCGCCTACAATAACAGTTTTCATAGTTCAATTGGAATTTTTCGCTATGAAGCTCTGTATGGAAGGCCATGCAGGGGACCGTTGAGTTGGGAAAGGTTAGAAGACTGTGTTGGCGACGGAAGTCACTTTTGGATTGCAGCAAGAGTAGAGCCCGACGCCCATTAGTTTTTTATGTCACGATTTGTTTAACGGGGTGATCAAATGGGTAGAGACTCGAGAAGATATCACTCATGTTAATGTTTATGCTATCATTATAGTTCTTTGCATTTCATAAGATAAGAGCATAATAAGAACAAGATCACTGAGAAATACACATCCACAATAGACACAGCATTTATCCTGGTAAACCCTCTAGGGGAAGAAAACCCAGCAAAACTTCCTTATCATAAATGGCTTATCAAATGTTCAAGAGATAACTCAACCAATACCGAAAATCCTCCTCCAAGAGATGCGCCACCCTTCTTCTCCTCTCACCAACTTGAAATGTCAACTTGCCTCATAAGATCATGAGCAAGTGAAGTGTGAGTTAGAAGTGAGGCGCTAGCCTCTTATTTATACTAATCTGGCACGTGTGAAGAGTCACCATCTGGCAGGGCCGACCTCTCACACTGGGTGGGTAAATCCACCTTTAATTAAATTTGGCCCTTTCATTATAACTGCTGGGGCCGACCTCTTATTCTTTACATTATAATTGTCCGATGACCAATCCGCAAAAGGGGATTTGGTCCTTATACAATTACCGACTTGATTAATCCTCAATGGGGATTAATCTAATAATAAAAATAATAATAATGACA
>JASDQU010589960.1:16718-38936 GCA_032191745.1 Picea mariana | reverse complement strand
GAAGAGCTACTAAAGAAAGGCTACATTCATCCCAGCGTGTCACCGTGGGGAGCCCCGGTCCTATTTGTGAAAAAGAAAGATGGGACGATGAGGCTGTGCATTGACTTTAGACAGTTGAATAAAGTCACTATCAAGAATAAATATCCTCTTCCAAGGATTGATGATCTTTTTGATCAGTTAAAGGATGCGAAAGTATTTTCGAAAATAGATCTCCGATCTAGGTATCATCAAGTGAGGATAAAAGATGAAGACATCAGCAAGACTGCCTTCAGAACAAGGTACGGTCATTATGAGTTCACTGTGGTCCCGTTTGGACTGTCCAACGTGCCTGCTGTCTTCATGTGCTTAATGAATGGAGTGTTCATAAATTATCTGGACAAGTTTGTCATAGTTTTCTTAGACGATATCTTGGTGTACTCCCAGACAGAGGAAGAACATGAACAACACTTGAGAATGGTGCTGCAGGTGTTGAGAGAACACCAGCTTTATGCAAAACTGGGCAAATGCTCATTTTATCAAAAGAAGATCCATTATCTGGGACACATTATTTTAGAAGAGGGGATCGTTGTGGATCCTTATAAGGTACAAGCCATTCAAGAGTGGCCAACGCCAAGGAATGTAATAGAAGTTAGATCCTTTATGGGTCTGACAGGTTATTATAGGAGGTTCATAGCCGGATTTTCAAAGATAGCTCATGCTATCACTTCCTTGCAAAGGAAGGAGAAGAAGTTCCAGTGGACTGAGCAATGTGAGAGCAGCTTCCAACAATTGAAGCAATTGCTCACTAGTGCTCCAATCCTGAAGATTGCTGATCCAAGTAAGGATTACGTAGTGTGCACGGATGCGTGTAAGGAAGGGATGGGAGGAGTTCTCAGCTAAGAGGGATCTGTAATTTGTTATGAATCCCGGAAGCTGAAAGAACATGAAAAGAATTATACCACTCATGATTTAGAGCTGGCAACAGTTGTCCATGCATTGAGGAAATGGAGACATTACCTCATGGGCAAGAAATTCGAGTTGAGAACAGACCACAATGGTCTGAAGTATTTATTTGATCAGCCAACTTTAAATACCAGACAAATAAGATGGCTGAAATTTCTATGCGAGTATGACTTTGATATCAGGCATATCAAAGGAAAAGACAATAAGGTGGCTGATGCACTCAGCAGAAAAGTGCATGAATTACATGCTACAACCATTAGCATGTACAAAACTGAGTTGAAAGACATAATTACGGAGGCTACAAATGCTGATTTGCAGTACAGGAATCTTGTAGCCAAGCGACAACAACATGAAAAACCACAAACCGAGAAAGGTTATGCCTTGGAAACTGATGGTCTACTTCGGTATAAGAACAGAGTATATGTACCCAATGACCAAAAGTTGAAGCTGGCAATTCTAAAGGAGATGCATAACATGGTTTATGCTGGACATCCTGAATATCAAAAGACTGTGGCAGCAGTCAAAAGCCATTATTTTTGGCCAGGTATGAAGAAGGAAATTACTGAATACATTGCTAGATGTATGGAATGCCAGAAGGTCAAGGCTAAACACAGACACCTAGCAGGGTTGTTGTAGTCTTTACCTATTCCTGAGTGGAAATGATATGTGGTGACAATGGATTTTATTACAGGATTGCCCAGAACAAGCAAGCAACATGATTCAATTATGGTGGTGGTGGACAAACTTACTAAAGCTACCCATTTTATTCCACTGAAAACCACCCACAGAGCAGTAGATGTTGCTGATATCTTTTTAAAAGAAGTTGCACGCTTGCATGGAATTCCTAGGACAATTGTGTCTGATAGGGACCCGAAATTCACTTCGAATTTCTGGAGAGAACTGTTCAAGGGATTCAGAATGAATCTGAACTTTAGTACAACATACCATCCCGAGTCTGATGGACAGACAGAGAGGGTAAACAGAGTAATAGAAGACATGCTGAGAATGTATGTGATGGATAAACCATCAAGGTGGGAAGACTACCTGCATTTGGTAGAATTTGCTTACAATAATGGGTACCATGCATCTCTGAAGATGAGCCTATTTGAAGCACTTTATGGAAGAAAGTGCAACACACCAGTGAGCTGGGATAATCCAGCTGACAGAGTAGTAGTTGGACCTGAACTACTCAAAGAGATGGAAGATCAGATGATCAAAATCAAACAGAATTTGAAAACTGCCCAAGACAGGCANAAAGTGGGTGACCATGTTTTCCTGAAAGTGAAAGCTAACAGGAGTTCCCTGAAATTGGGAAGTTGTGCCAAGTTGGCAGCAAGATTTTGTGGGCCATTTGAGATCCTGGAAAGGATCGGGCCAGTTGCATACATGCTTGCATTACCTGCATCTATGATTGTACATAATGTGTTTCATGTTTCACTACTTAAGAAGTATGTACTTGATGCTAATCATGTTATCGATTGGACTGTGATTCAGGTGGAACCAGAAGGTGTCCTGCAGGTGCATCTTGTGTGCATATTGGACAGGAAAAACAAGTAGCTCTGGAATCGAGCTATAGGGCTTGTAAAGGTCTAGTAGACCTAGTATGGTCCTGAAGACGCAACATGGGAGCATGAAGAAGTTATGCGGGCAGAGTACCCGCATCTTTTTGAAAATTTTGAAAGAATTGCAGAAACAGTGTAAGTGGCACTGAGGACAGTGCAAAAATAAGGGGAGGGGGATCGTAGTGTCCCCAAGGCCGAGCCCCGTTACAGAACATGTTATATGCAAATAATTGTAAATGTGTTCTATAAGTTGGTGAGCCAAGTTTTGTATAAGCTGTAGGCTTATGTGATTTGTCAGGCCAGGGAGCCTAAGTGTTGAAGGCCAGGAGCCTGCTGATGTACTTATATGTATGCAGATCAATTTATAAAATATAAAAACACCGCCAGTACAGACCGACCACGATGAATGAGTGATGGGGGACCGAGCATCCACAAAATGGGCAAGGAACTAGGGGCTAAAAGGTGGGAAAAGGGCCAAGTGCTAAGCCTAGGGGCTTAAGCCTAAGAAATAATATTTTAATATTATTTTAAAAAGAGACATGTGCATTTATCTTTATCCTAAGTTCCTGGCAAGGGAGGGAACGTGCAAAGGGGATGCACACTGTGGTATGCATGCAGTTCCTAGGGTGACAAGTGTCAACCTTGGTGCATGCAAATATAATCCCGGAACTGAACCGTGGGGGGAGCTTCGTCCATCTAGACCCGAACCTCTAAGCATGGAACCAGTACGACCTTTGTCGGATATCCAGATTCACCTCTGAAACCATTAAGCTGTGTTTTCCCGAGGAAAACCATGTATACCCTATCCAGAGATGTGAGTTGGCGTCTGTTCCAGGCAATCTCGAGAGCGCATTTCCTGAAACAGAATTCCCTGTGTTGAACTCGAGTGGAAGAATCCCTGGTTGTTCGGGGAAAACTGAGCTAGCCTGTGCATGAAGCCTGCTCCGAAATCATCCCGTGAGATTATCCTGTGACAGCTGAACCGTTTTGCGAAGCGATTGTCGGTGTTTTCCGTGGTTGTTGTGACCAGGCAGTGCTAGACTACATGAGGCGTGTTGGCTTGTGAGTGACTCCTCCATGTGAGAGAGTGTGCAGAGGGAGAAGAGAACTTCTGGAAGGAACCCTGTAGCTGCCATAGAGCCCGGAGAATTTCGGTCCGGTCTGTTCCTGTAACCCAAGGTAAGGGAGACTAGCAGCCGAAGGACTATCTAGGCAATAGAGAAGGTTCACTCTCCTGGGGTGGAATAGGCATGTGGGGAATGAGGGTCTATGTGTACTAATCTTGGGAGATTCCGGGGAGAGCTTCTTCCTGGTGAATGTGAATGTGTTATCTTCCCCGTAACCTCAGCCTAGCCTAGGATTCTTGCCTTGGTGTGGATCTCGGTCCCATCTCGGGGGTGACCTACTGTTGAGCTGATGAACAGTGTGGTCTAAGGCTGGGAGGTTCGTGGAAGGCCTGCACTTTGTTGGTGATCTCTACATCTGATAAAAGATAAGTATTCTGAATTATGTTTTGAACATATTTTGACACGACTGTGCTGTATATATTATCATTTTTTCCGCTGTGTGTAAATGAAGTTCTGCTGAATGCTATGACTTGTTTGATTATAGCAGTACCCATATATTTTACTCTGAGTTTGAGTGTGTTTGATTATGTTAAAATAATTTTCTTATAACTTCAGTAGGAATTATGTAAACATCCATGTATAATGGTAAACTGAGAGGTTTGGAAACCTCGGTGGTGAAAGGGTACACTACAGTAGGTATCAATTGTCAGTTATCCATCTAAGCATGGAGAGATTGGTCACTATAAATGTTTAGGAGACCCATTGATGGGTGCAACAAGAAGGATCTGAGCTTTGAGCCAAGATTTTAGTGAATGTTGAAAAATGAATGCATTAAATGTAAAGGAAAAGGATTTTGTATATAAAGTAACTTAAACTAAAGAAATTCATTATGAGCTGCAAACTAAACTAATATCAGTTGGTGATGTTATTGAAGAAACCAAGATAAATCCAAATATTTTCTATTCAAATGAAAACAAAAGAAAACATCTAAGCTATGTGGGAATAAATGAAGAAAAATAAGTATGCTAACATTCTTCCTATCCTACCCTACATTGGATGGAAGGATAGGTGTAAGTGTAGTGTCAATGAATCCAATCAAGTAACTCCAAACCTGCAATCACATGTTCTTTGAAGACTGGTTGCAGAGAATGAAGGAGTGATGGATGAAAGATAAGAAGAATTGATTCAAGAAATTCTCCACCTAGCAAGTTTAATTTGACAGTTTTATGATTGATTCCACATGTGGACATGTAGGATTCCTCCAAACATGATTCATTTTTTTCATAGAATCTACAATGATCATCATGTTATTGTTCGAAGGAATTAGAAAGAGAGTGGCATACTTGACAAACCCATGAATGAAATCCACATGCAATGCACCTTGTGAGATATTTTTGAAGTGGATGGAATCATTCATTTCAAGGATTGAAATAATACGATGAGCACTTGGCATAACCATCAATTGAAATTGGATTTCCTCATTATCCAGGAAAATCTCCCTACGTTAAAATTTCACATACTTTGCATGCTGAGAGGAGAGATGATAGATTATTTTTTGAGGAAAAAATTGAGTGAAATATGACTCCAAAGCTTCCCCTATGACATTAATGAAATCATGTGAAGAGTGTTGGAGTATTCATATAACATCCAAGGACGATTAATAAATTTACCCATGAGGATTAATGTGTAAGTCTAGAGAATATTGAGAGGATAGAAGTTCTTGGATTGGATCAATATTTATTGTGCCTTGTATGGTGATGGGATGTACCTTTGATGTGATTTATTCATGGAGATATGAGAACTCATCATGATCTGCAAAATTTGTATTTTCTGTGATTAACGTATGTGCATCAAGGTCAAAAAATTTAGAGTATGTAGGACCGATGAATGATAGGTTAGTACTCACATTTAATTCCATAACAAAAAAGTAGTCATAGAAAATGCAGTTATTGATATCAAATTGTGATTCAGCATGTTCCATAAGTCATGATCATGAAGGATTGACAACATTATGTGTCATGGATGGAATTCCATTAAGAAAGAATGATTGATTGATCATGTTTGGGCACTCTTCTTGTTCTATTTTATCATTCAATGTTTCATAATTAAAACAACAAGGTGAGGATTGCACTCCATGACAAATAGGTGGGTGCTCATGCATAGAATTATCATGAAACACATTTGTATAAAGTGAATGAAGATATGTAGATTGTTAAAATGACGATATTTCTTCAATGAGGTATTTGTCATAGAACAAAGTATATTCATTATTTTATGAAGCGGAGATGGTAAGTGGTTCACACTCCAGGGCTAAGGAAATTAATATTTTTGATAAGGATTTCCCCACAACTGTGACATAGTGTTGATCATAGATCATGAACCCTATCTCTTTCATTGTCATATCCAAATATTGTGAATGAGAGATGATTCTAGTACCCATATGACATCCTTCAAAAATAGAAACAAGATATGAAAACCAATTTAGGATTTGTTGGTCTGAGGGTTTGTAATTTTTAGGAAATCGATAATAAATCTCCATAATTCTTAAGAATAAATTATACACAAATTTGTTTTCGATCCTAGATATTTTTCAAGTTCATGAAAGGGTTCATCATAAAAATAATCTTCATGATCAGTGATAGACATTTCCATCAATTATTTATATCTATGAATCGTTTTCGCTAGAAATGTCCTAAACCAGGTTTTAATTAACCCTTTGGATGTGAGCATGATTAGTCAACATGTTTTATTATCTTGAGCAATGCTCATATTTCATCGAGTGATGTCAAACTGATTAAGGTGCAGGAGTGTAGATACATGGTCTTTTCCATCGAATTTGGCTTTCACAAGAGATTAACCATCTCAACTAATATGCCCCTAGTTACTCTCGGATGTCTCAAAGTGTTATCCCATATATACATATGGAAAGGATCCATGAGATGGTTAAAAGTTAAGTGAAATGACTCCACATGGGTAGGATTGAAATGCAACCCTCCTTGAAGTGCCATTTCAATTGACGGATTGGAAATTCCCCTTTGTCAACAATAGGGGTTACCCCCAGAAAAAAGTACCAATTAAAACTCTCACCATTTAGAGTAGGAAATTGATCTAGATTTTAGCCTGGCAACCATATTTGGATTGGTTTTACTAGTTGCGGCCCATTCCATCAATGGGAGTGAATGATGGATGGTTATGCAAATGAAATATGTATATGAAGACTATGTAAATGCATGAATGAAATATAATCTACTTCTAACCTATCCTATCCTAGCGAAGAGAAAATTATTGTAACTGAATGAGTTGTAATGAAACTAAACCCTACTTAAAATGCAAATTATATAGTTGTGATGAAGGTATAAAGTTAGAAACACATGCACAAAAATACCCAACAAAAAAATTATAGATCATATCTTTGCATACATTAACAAATCATGTCATCATGACAATAACATATGAAAGAATAACAAAACTACAAGAGAAACACATATTGCATTGGAATAGTATATTAGCAAATGTGTCCTTACACCCCACATGAACAACATACATTCCACTTCAAATAGTTCACAGTAAAAAAAAAATACATGTGTTTGTTTTCTCTATCAAAAGATGGCCCTGAGGGATTCTCAATATTAACAGTTTCATCAATAATACATGAAATCTTCAAGGAATGTATTTTCAATTTTAATTGGCACTTTATTCCCAAAATAGTTTAGAAATGTACAATGTTTGAAGAGCCAAAACTATCTTTTTTTGGGTTCAATTCTAGTATTTATTGAGGTTTAATATGACCCTTGTCCTTATGCCTTCCTTCATGAACTTTCACCTACCAATATTTTTCCTTATTCCCTTTGTGATGATGAGCAACAAAGAAAATATTTGTATCTCGAATGTTTATTCTATCACTAGTGAGCCATCATAGATTTTGGCCATACATACCCTACACACCATGAATATTGGTTTGGACATAGTAAAATCTACGTTATCCAAGTATGATATTCGATCATCATTGGGTTGATATGTACTCTTCAACCATTTACATTATATTTTCTTTGTTTCTCGTCTATCATTATGAAAGCTATTGTTATTGTTTCTTTAAATGCTTGGTTGTAGATTGCATTGTGGGGATAGATTCCCATATAATCAAATGCTCTTTCAAAACTTCCTACATCATGATATGAACATAAGTAATATCATGTATCTAGAATATTTTTAAACCTTTCGAGAGAGTTTTGAAGTGGATGGAATCATTGATTCCAGGGATTGAAATAATAAAATGAGCAATTGACATAACCATCAGTTGAAATTGAAGTTCCTCATTATCTAGGAAAATCTCCCTACGTTCAAATTTCACATACTTTGCATGCTGAGAGGAGAGATGATAGATGATTTTTTGAGTGAAACATTGAGTGAAATATGACTTCAAATCTTCCCCTATGACATCAATGAAATCACGTGAAGAGTGTTGGAGTATTCATATAGCATCCAAGGATGATTAATAAATTTACCCCTAAGGATTAACATGTAAGTCTAGAGAATATTGAGAGGATAAAGGTTCTTGGATTGGTTCAATATTTATTGTTCCTTGTATGGTGATGGGATGTACCTTTGATATGATTTATTCATGAAGATATGAGAACTCATTATGATCTACAAAATTTGTATTTTATGTGATTAACATATGTGCATCAAGGTCAGAAATTTCATCGTATGTAGGACTGATGAATGATAGGTTAGTAATCACATTTAACTCCATAACAAAAAAGTAGTCATAGAAAATAGGGTTATCGATATCAAATTGTGATTCAGCATGTTCCATAAGACATGATCATGAAGGATTGATAACATTGTGTGTCATGGATGGAATTCCATTAAGAAAGAATGATTGATGGGTCATGGTTGGGCACTCTTCTTGTTCCATTTTATCATTCAATGTTTCATCATTAAATGAACAAGATGAGGATTGCATTGCATGACAAATAGGTGGGTGCTCATGCAGGTAATTATCATCAAACACATTTTTATAAAGTGAATGAAGATATATGGATTCTTAAAATGATGATATTTCTTCAATGAGGTATTCCTCATATACCAAATTATATTCATTATTTTATGAAGGGGAGATGGTAAGTGGTTCACACTCCAGGGCTAAGAGGTCTAATATTTTTTATAAGGATTTCCCCCCAGCTGTGACATAGTGTTGGTCATAGATAATGTACCCTGTCTCTTTCATTGTCAGATCCAAAGATTGTGAATGAGAGATGATTCAAGTACCCATATCACATCCTTCAAAAATAGAAACAAGATATGAAAACCAATTTAGGATTTGTTGGTCTGAGGGTTTGTAATTTTTAGGAAATCTATAATAAATCTCCATGACTCTTAGAAATAAATTATACACAAATTTGTTTTTTATCCTAGATATTTTTCAAGTTCATCAAAGGGTTCATCATAAAAATAATCTCGATGATCAGTGATAGACATTTCTACAAATTGTTTCTATCTATAAATCGATTTCACTGGTAATGTTCTAAACCAGGTTTTAATTAACCTTTCGGATGTGAGGATGAATAGTCAACATGTTTTATTATCTTGAACAATATTCATATTTCATCAAGTGATGTCAAACTGTTTAAGCTGCGTGAGTGCAAAGTTTCTCTTAACTGGCGCACTGACTTTGGTGGTGGTAAAGTTACAATGACTGCAATCTTAGCAGGGCCCACTAGTAAACCTTATTTACACACTATATGTCCCAACAATATTCGAAAAGTTGTACCAAAAATGAATTTATTGATGTTTAATGATATCTAAAATTGCCTACATCTTTCCAACATTAATATTAACGCTTCTACATGGCCCTTTAACAAACTATATATAGTCCATTCATCCAAATATACTTCTAGAAATTGATGTATGAATTCCTTTAAAACAACTATGACTACTCTTGAAAATATGATTGGTGCATTCTTCAGCCAAAATGGCATGACTTCATATTGGTAGGATCCCCATTATGTAGAAAAGTAGTCTTATACTTGTCCTTTGGAGCTATTTTGATCTAATGGTAACCTGAGAATCCATCTATGAATGAATATGCTTCCTGGCCTCCCACATTCTCTAAGACCTCATCTATAAAATGGATAGGGAAAGGGTAATGTAAACAAGCATCATTAAGTTTCCTCAGATATCCACAAATCCTTATCCCCCCTTGTTTCTATTCTTGGACTACAATAGGACTGATCCATTCCTTCAATTTATGGTTTCACATTTTTCTTATACACTGGATTCAATCTATAGGGTGTTTTCTTGAAAGGTCTAGCCTCGGGTTTGAGGATTATATTCATCTCACCTAGCTCCCCTGCTATGCCTTTCATCTCTATAAAGGTTGTTGGAAACAGGTCATTTTATTCATGCAATAACTCTGTTATTCTTTCTACTATTTACTCATCCCAATAGTCTCCAATAATTTCCATTTTAGTATTTTCATTCGTCCCAATATTAAATTTCTTAATTTTGATTGGTGCAGCAAATACTTTTGACTCCAGAGATCGACCTTCCACCTCTCTTTCTCCTTCAATATCTATAATATGAATTTTATGTTTATCCATATTTAGGAGCTGAACGAATTGATTAACATATTGAATACAATAAAAATGGAGATATGAAGAATAACACATATATCCAATGAACAATATCTTCTATTGAATAATGAAATATGTTGAAACTGTAAAATTGCAGAACAGAAACACTTTCTCAAATGGTGGTAGCTATCTCTGAGAAGAGATGTGGTTTCTACGCACATATGTTTGATAAGACTAAATTATAATGAGGCTCTAGAGGCCTTTTTGATATTACTCATGAATGCCAAAAACCCTAGACATCCAAAAACCAGGGATGATTTTAAGGATGGAAATTTATTTTAAAATATAGAAACCTTGGCGAATATTACTAATCCTTCATACTCCAACTATAAATGATTGGTGATACTTTTGTAAAAATATTCAAATTTCTAAGGATTTTATATAGTTTTTATAAAATTTTGGCGATTTTTAAGGTAAAATAATTTTATCCTATAGAATTTGGGTGAATCATTTTTAAAATAGTGAATCTTTTTTTTTGAAAAAACCATGGAAAATTATCCCATGAGCGAAATCTAGCCCCTAAAGTCATCCCTACCAAAAACCTAACCCTGGGAGGTGAAACGTCAAAAGTCATGTGGGTGCCTATGGGTAAGTTGGTAGCTCAACTTCCTGGGGTCATAACTTTTTCATACAACCTCCATTTTATGCGCATGATATCCCATTGGAAATGTGTTTCATAGAAATACACATTTTGTCATCAAACTCTGACTTTCTTTACAGTATGACTGTGGTGAGACAAAAAACAGTATTTAGGCCTCCAAAACATCCCTGGAAGTACAACAAGATGTGCTGACATGAAAAAATAAAAAATAAGCCAGTTTGATTAGGTAATAGGCCACCAATATCCACTTGGAAGATGTGTAGGGATTCATAAATCCCTAGAAGTGTAGAACCCACAATTACAAAGAAGTACAGAAGAACGTGTTGAACTTAAAAAGAACAAGATGAGCTAGTTGGAATAGGTGGGTGGCCACCAATATCCAACTAGATCAATCCTCCTCCCTTAGGAAGCAATGGTCTCCATTGCGTTGAGCTCCCCCATCAGGTGAGAAAACTTCTGCTAGATTTGGCCCTGGGTGAGCCACGTGCCTTAGTGTAGGAGTTTCCTTGCCTTGACAACTTGATAAATATGGATCATATACTAGTGAGTGCCATTGCCCTGTGTGTCAACTATCTGATCAGTGGATGTATGTTCCATGCAGTCAGGGTTGATCTATGTGGGTGTTAGTTGTTCTGCGATCTCTGAGGTGTCCAATAATGGTGGAAAATATGGATGAATGAGGTCCACATTGAACACTAGATGCAGGACAAGGAAGTTAGAGTGTCGGGCTCAAAATCATTGCTACCCATGACCTTCATGATAGTTTAAGGCCCATAGAAAAGTGGGTGGAGATTCTAATGGGGAACTGTGAGACATGCCTTCTACAAATGTAACCAAACTTTGTCGCCAACCTAAAACTGGTGTGGTACCTGGTATTAATCATGGCATTGCTTGTACTTAGCATTGGATTTCTGCAAAATATCTTGGACTTGTTTGTGGATGTGCTCAATCTTCACAATGAATATAGTGTCTTTGTCGATCACATACTGATCATGGGAAGAGTCTGTGTATTTGGTGGAAAGAGGAAGTGAAACATCAATGGGTTCCAAGGGTTGGAATCCTATCCCCACCTAAAATGGGCTATGGTCGATGGCACTATGGAGAGCTCTTTTGAAACTATGTTGAACATAGGTGAGACTCTCATCCCATGTATGTGGATTCTTAGAGTTGTACATGTGCAGGATGTGAACAATCATTTGATGGAAGACCTATGTTTGTCCATCTGTTTGGGGGTGGAAAGTAGTGGATTTTGGGATCTTGGTGTCCAATAATAACCAGAGCCTTGGCCAAAATGTGTTGAGGAACCTGTTGTCCCGGTCGGAGATGATGGTCTGTGGTATCCCAAAGTGGATCCACACTCATTCAAAGAAGATCTTGGTAGTATTTGTCATTGTGATATTATTCTTGCAGATTGTGAGGATGACCATCTTCAACAACTGATCAATGATCACAAATACATTCATTTCCTTGCTTGGTGGATGGAAGGCCAGACATGTAATCCATTGAGATGGACTCCCAAGTATTATCGGGAGTAGGAAGCAGGGTGTATAAGCCTTGCTTATTGATGGTTAACTTGGAAATGGCATAGGCAGTGCAAGATCTGATATACTTGCTAACGTTAGCTCAATGTTTTTCCCAACAAAAATGTTTCTAAAGAATGGCCATAGTTTTCTCCAAGCCAAGATGTCCTTCCATATGACTGTAGTGGGCTTCCCAAATCATATTTGCATGATCTCTTGTAGGAACACAAATATGGCCTAGGTGGAGTAATAGTACGTCATGAACATGAAAATCAGTGACAGTCACGCATGTACTCAAGAGTTGATAGGTAGTGGCAAGGTTCAGATCTTGTTGATAAATTTGGGGCCACTCAGATGCTTCATGTCCACACGAATGGAGCAAAATGGTAAGTGCATCCATAGAAGGTCGACTAAGGCAGTCAATGACACAATTTGAGATACATGTCTTATACTTGATGTTGATATGGAACTACTGCAAGTAGGAGGACCACTTTTGATTTCGGTCATTCTGTGACTTACCCTATGTGTGTATGAACTGTAGAGGATTTTGATCAGTGTGCATGATCGTCTCCTTTCCCAAAATGTAATGTTTCCATTAACGATAGGATTTTACAATGGAATACATTTTCTTGTCATAGGTGGGGTATTTCCGAATAGTATCTAAGAGTGTCTCACTATGGTATGCTACTAGATGACCGTATTGAGTGGGAAATTCACCCACAACATAGTTAGATGCATCAGTCTCAATCTCGAATTGTTGTTGCAGATCAAGAAAGAAGTGTACTGGAGTTGAGCATAAGCGATAATTTAGATCATCGAATGCTCGTTGTTGTTCCTTCCCCCACATGAACTTGACCCTGCCACTTCCCTTGGTCACCTGGCTAAGGGCCCATGTAATATGGGAGAATCCCAACACGAACCATCGGTGGAAGTTGGCTAGTCCCAAGAAGCTTCGAATCTTGCTCAGTGTGGTTGGGGTTGGCCAGTCACAAATGCCTTGGATCTTAGTTGGATCAACATTTATCCCATGCTCATCAACAATGTAGCCCAAGTATTCGACCCTATTCATTCCAAAAGAGCATTTTTCCAAGTTGGCATATATCTTGTGTTGCCTCAAAGTGCTCAAAAGTTGTTGAATATGTCGCATGTGCTCCTCCCACGTACTATTGAAGATGAGGATGTCATCCAAATATACCACCAAAAAGGATTTGGTGAAGGGTCTTAATACATCATCCATCGACCTCATGAAAGTGGCTGCTCAATTTGTTAAGCCAAAGGGAATGACTAGCCATTCGAAGATACCTTCTTTAGATTTGAAGGATGTGTTACATACACTAGTTGGTTTGATAGAAACCTTGTGCTAGCTATACTTTAGGTCAATCTTGCCGAAGAAATTCCCCCCTTGAGTTGGTCAAGAAGGTCATCAATCCTAGGAATAGGGTATTGGTTCCTCACTGTGATTTTGTTTAAGGCTCTGTAATCAATGCATAGTTTCCAAGTCCCATCCTTCTTGTGCACTAGTACAATAGGTCTTATGCAAGGGGAGGAGTTGAGTCTGATGTGCCCCTTTTTAAGAATCTCTTGCATCGATGCTTGATTTCGTCATTTTCCATTAGTGAGCGACTATAGAATTGTCCATTAGGTAAACATGCATTGGGGGTCAGATCAATTTGATGTATGACTTGGCAGTGTGTTGGTACCCATGTAGGTGAGGATAAGATGTCTCTGTATTCTTCCTCAATCCCATCCACTTTCTTTTTTTGCAAAGAGAGGATTTGTGTAGAGGCCAAGGATGTGGTCATGACCTTCTTCTTACTATGAGAAAGGATCACAAAAAAGACGAAATTCTTGGTTTGTGAAATGACGTTACTACATTGCTTAGCAGAGATTAAAGAAATAGTAGTAGGAGGTGCTACCTCTGGTGTCCTGTAGAATTTTCTACCCAAAGTAATAATAACATTGTGAGGTATAGACTCATACACATCATGAAACTTCCACAAATATGGTTGTCCTAAAATAAAATCATAAACTTCAAGGGAAGAAATATCACATAGTACCTCATCTTTGAAAGGCTTTATGTTGTAGGGCATAAGACACTGTTGGCTAACACATAGATATCTTCCTTGGAAAATCTAGCCAATGGTGTAGGGTTGCAAGTGTGGTGCCATTGGCAGGTCCAACTGCTCGATGACCTATGCTGAAATCAGGCTCTTATGGCTACCATTGTTGACAATGAAATGAAGCGGAGCCCCCTTTACCCACATCTCTGAGTGAAAGAGGTGTTTCCCTTCCTCTGCTACTTCTGGTTCGCTTGGCCAGAATTTGGTGGTAGAAAAAGTGGCACTCGGTTCAACATCGATAATCTACTTCCCTCCTTCAGGATTTGATTCGGAATTAGAATCGACCTTTGACTCAAAAGCATTTAGTTCATCCATGAGTGATTGTTTAGAGTGACATTCTTCGGTATTGTTCCAAGGGATTTGATGGTACTCACACCATTTTCCCGTGTTGTTCTTCGTCTTCTCATTTCCCTTCTTGTGTTGTGGCTTGGATTGGTTGTCCTGAGTGTGGACATCTTGACTTGGTCCCTTGCTTTATGGGTTCAGGTCTCCTTTTCCCTGCTTCAGCTGTGAGGGGTTTGAAAATCCAAACTCTCCCCATTTATGCTTAAATTTCTGCTCAATCTTGATAGCGTATCTATAAGTTGTGCCCAATGAGTTGATGTCCAAAAAATATATTTATGTTTGAATGTATCTATGAAAACAACCGTGGTATTTGAGCACCAGATGATGCTCTGAGTCTTTGATAACCAATTTGGTGTGCAGAGTATGGAAAATATTGGTGAAATCTAGTACTTTCTGTGATGTAGGGTGGTCCGTCTGGTGTAGTGGTCCCCGTAGCTTCCAAAAAGGTAGTATTGTTATTTAATGTCATCGTGAAAGTAAACCCATGTAGCCCCCCCCCCCACAAACATTATATATTCCTCTACGACCCTTTTCTCAAAGTGAGTATCGCACCGGTCTTTAACATTAGGAATGACCTTAAGGAGTGAAAAAGTGATAGTTTGCCTATCAAAAATATTATGGACCAAAAAAAACCCTTCAATAAGATTCAACCATTTATCTACAACATCTGCATTTATCAGTCCTTCATATAATGCAATATCGAAATTTACCTATAGCTTGAAGGGGGTTGCATTGTCGCTTGATGATGATGCTTCTCATGTGGGCAATCGTCGAAGGATCAGTGCGAATTTGTCCATCATTTCATTCCTTTGTCATGTGAGGGATTCCTCAAGCAACATTTTAATAGTATCTCATGTTCCATCATATTTATTTTTTTCCCTCATGGGCTTTTGTTGGGCTCAACGAGGTCAATCTTTCAATGGCTCGATTGGTTCAAGTCCCAACTTCTTGTACCCAGATCTTGTTGAGGACATGCACGAAGAAAAATAAATGAAGAGCATACCACTCTGATACCACTAATCCATATTTAGGAGTGAAACAAACTGATTAATAGACTGAAAACAATAAAAACAAAGATATGAAGAGTAACACAAATATCTAGTGAAAAATATCTTCTATTGAATAATGAAATAGGCTAATACTGTAAAATTGTAGAACTGGAAGACTTTCTTGAATGGTGGTAGCTATCTTTGAGAAGAGATGTGAATGATACGCGCATCCTTCTGAGCAGTATGAATTGCAATGAGGCTCTAGAGGCAGCTTTTATATTACTCATGAATGTGAAAAACCCTATAAATCCAAAAACCTAACCCTAGGTGGTGAAACATCAAAATTCATGTAGGCCCATATGGGTAAGTTGGTACCTCAATTTCCTAGGGTCATAAATTTTGCATACGAACTTCATTTTAGGCACGTGATAGCCCGTTGGAAAGGTCCTTGAAAGAAATACACATTCCACCATCAAACTCTAACTCTGTCTACAGTTTGACTGTGGTGAGCCAAAAAAACATTGTTGAGGCCTCCAAAACTGCCCTGGAAGTACAATAAGATGTGCTTACATGAAAACATACAAAACAAGCCAGTTGGATTAGGTGAGAGGCCACCAATATACACCTAGAATATCTATACTACTTCATACAACTCCAAAAGTGTATAACCCACAATTACAAATAAGTACAGAAGAACATGTTGAACTAAAAACAGACAAGCAGAGCCAATTGGAATAGGTGGGTGGACAACAATAGCCAAATGTATCATATGTGGATCATATTCATCCAGTGCTTCCTTTTCAACATGATAACTTGAGATTAACTCTTTGACTGCCTATCTATTTTGTTTTTGATAATATTTCATGATTTCAACTTCTGGTTCATTAATAAATATCATTCACTGTATTAGCTTCAACGTTGAATCAATGTTGGGGTTCTCATGTTCAAATGAGATGGTTACTACATAATTCTTATTGAATCGTATCCAATATGTAGTTCCTCTACGCATCTCATGGTTTATATACTAGTTCCATGGGATTCCTTCCAATGTATGGATAAAGTGATTAGACCATTCCTCTTGTGGTGTCATCCTCCACTATTTTTTTCACTTCTCTAAGTGTTCAACTAGTGTTCCCTATCCATTATACCTCTGTATTTTATTGTTTCCTTGTTTTTTGCAAAATCTAATGGGCAGTAGTTGTTTTCACTAATACCAGTCCCGAATTGTTTATTTGTGCACACCCCACCATCTTATAGGTGTTTCCTTGAGTGTGATAGCTAGGGCTAGAAGCCTTTGATTTTCCAATACTTTCTCTTCATATTTTGTCAAAAATTTCTCTAAGTCATTTAACCCATGAAAATCGAGAGGTTATATTATCTATGTACCAACCCATCTTACTACGCAGTCTATTCTTGAACACCTCCTTGTGGAAACTTCATGTAATAATTGTTTCCAATTCTCCAAACATGTGTCTGATTCAGAAGCACATGATCTAATTCTTCTCCATATTAGTACCCCATCTTTAGTTGGTTTAACATAATCCTCTTCTCATGTGGTGGTTTTGTACAACTAGTTTATTTCCTCCAGATCCAAACAAGTGGTTTCTACAAACCTTTCTCCTTCTGAAGGATCCAATGGTGTAATGACTCTATATTCACCTGATTCAAAAGTCATTTCTCTTGTCTTCATATTGATTGTAGGTTGGTTATCAATTTCCCAATCTAATCCCATCAATGTTGGGTAAGGTGTTGTGTCATCTACTATCTCTATTACTTCAAAAACTTCCATAGTGAGCACTCCATCCAAATCTATTGTCACACATTTAAGTCTTCCAATTGGTAGCATCCTGTGTTGCTTTGCTAATTTCAACTAGATAGGTGAATAGCCTAGTGTGGGTTCTCCCATACACTACCATGTCTTCTTAGGTAAGGCGTTTACTTTAGAGCCTAAATCAAGTATAATATCACCCATATTAAAATCCCTAATGCTGACATTCAGTATGAATTCTTTGCTTGTCCTTCTTCTTGTATGGAGATGATTGAATGTTTTATGTTCTAACTTTCCTTCCAGCTTGGTGTTACATCTTTCTAGAATACCTTGAATAACCCTAATAGATGATGGGTCATTTAATAACTTAACACAAGATTGTAGAAAATTCTTTATGGTATTTACTTTCTCTAAAGGTTGTCCTTCACTAGTATGGTCCATTGATAAGGGAATCTCATACATTGGTGAGTTTTGAGTTTGTTGTGTGGTTGATGTAGATGCCACATTTTGATTGAAACAATCATGTCTGACCTCCTTAAATGTTTCCCTTTCTTTTCACATGTCAAAATGCTTATGTGGTTTCCCTTTATTTTCGTGCGTCAAAATGCTTCGCGAAAGTTGGACATTCATTCTTATGGTGTCCTTCTTCCCTACATAGGGTACACCAAAAAACTTATCTTTTCTCTTTACCCTTATTTTGGTTAATTTGAGATGTTAGACATTTCAAATCCCCCTTCAACTCCTATATTTCTAGATTTGTCTATTGATATTAGTTCTATTCCAGTTGTAAGGCTTCCTACAAATCCTCTGTGTGAGATTGGAACTTTTGTTGTCTTAATGGGTATTTCAAATGTGGTAGTATTGATTTCAGAAACAAATGCCTATGTTCCATGTCATTCATTGTATATTTCAACTTACCTTTTAGGCGCTTTAACCTATGATCAATGTCCCAAACAGACTCACATAGCTTTTTCCTAATTTTGATCATTTCATTCATTTATTGGTTTTCTTAGACGGGCTTATGAAGTTATTTATCAATATTTTTTTCACATTTTCAATAGTCTTTGTTACTCTTGGTGGATTGTTTACATATATACTCATGTTCTAGTGTAGTGCACGGTCTCTCAAAGTGATTGCTAGCTACGCGAGATTTGTATCCTCATCTGTAATTTTCTTTACTTCCTAGATCTTCTCACAGATTAATAAGTTCTTTCCAGAGTCCTTTGATGCCTTTCCTTGAAATTATAGTAACCTGATCGTGGGATCATGTCCTTCCATTTTAAACTATGTTAAACTACTACCTCCAGGCGATGTAGATATTTTATTGTTACTTCCTAAACTGGATCCTCCAGATGATGGTCCTTTCTTGGATGCATGTCATGTTTTCTTTCTTCCACAAAAATACGGTTGTCTAAATGTTGGTGTTCTTTCTGGGGTGTTAGTCACACATGGGGTTGTAGGTTCCACACTAACAGTGATCTAGATTGGAGTTCTACCTTCTATTCCTACGCTTGGACCTCCTATTTTCATTTCATATGTTGTGCGTAGGATTTCCTCAGTCTTATCCACATCCCAATGATCCTCTACCTCTTCTTCATCGCTAGCAAAGACCTCTCTACTAGCTATGTCTCTATTCTTGTTATTCGTCTTATATTGGTAGGGTGCTCCACTACACATATTTCCATCGTTTTTCATTATCTTACTTATTTGGTCTTCCTCCATCATGATTGGGTCCATGGCCTCCTTCTTCTTTCCCTTATCCATCTCTTCCTCCATTTCTCAGCTTCCTGTCAGTGTTTCCCCCCTTCCCCCATGCGTGCAGGGAAGTTTAGTTGTTTGATTCCATATTAATCACATCGTTTTCATACAATAAAATATTGATTGAAGTATACAACGATCTAATGTACCTACCTTTGGGTACCTTTAGAAAATCTTTCTCTACTGTAGTGTAAGAATTTGTGGTATCTACTACAAATTCAGTGACAAACCCTGCAACAATATTGTCTAACCATAAATCTATTGCACACGTAAATGTGTTATTAACTTGATGTAACTATGCGCTCTCCAAAGAATCCCACTCCGGCTGTCTAATTTGATTTCTATGGTGGTTGTATTTTAGCCTCAATAACCACTTCCGCAACAAATGCAAGAAATCACAAAAAAATACCTCATGCAAGTCGCTAATCACGTATTTGTGGATATATTTATGCGGTGTTAGCTTAGGTTTTTTGTTTTCCTTATGCACAAACACAAGTTGCTTCATTTTCAACCATCTTTCGATCTCTTCCTTAAGTCAACACCCCTACTTGACTATGATACCTTGTTGAAATAGGGGTCTCTAATGACCTAGGTGTCTATGTCAAAATAGGGGTTCCTCTTATTCCTTCATTGGATATCCTTGAGCATTTGCGAGGTATAATTGGAGACTTACGTCCCAACGACTCACCTTGATTCATCCTTTCAAAATCAAAGAAAATGAAAACATAAGGTATAAAAAAGTTCAACGCATAAGCATATATTAAAGAGAGTTAAAAATCAATTTGTGAGTTTATTGGGGTGGCCTAAACCAAAGAAAAAATTCAAGGCATAAGTTTATATTGAAGAAAACAACAAATAAACAAAAACATAAGTTATAATGTAAATTCAAGGCATAAAAGCGTAAATCGAAGAAAACAAGTAAACAAAAAAATACTTTATATATTTTTAAAAACTTGAAAGCATAGGAATATATTGAAGAAACCGACATCTAAATTTTTTATTGTATTCTCATAAGTATGGGGTGGATTGAATGAGATAAATTAAAGGCAGAGGCATATATTAACAACTAACTAATACTCTCAATATGATCAATATGCTCAAAGTGAAGCCAAAAACCCACTAAATGTGGGGCCAATAATATTTTGCATTGGAAGGGAGAAAAATGACATATTCAAGCCTAATAATTTGTTATTTAATGAGAAAAAAAATCTAACTACTATAATACCTCTTGTCCCCATACTCTTCATCCACGTCTACAAGCATATCCCATGTTTGGACTTAAAGAGATCTACGATCAATTTCTTTGGAAAAGGTGGAATGTGATATGCCTTTCAAAAAGGAACGTTGAAGTTAGATGGATCAAACACATTAACTAGAGACATAGAGGTCCACGTTTAAGTATGGATATTGATTATAGTATAGTTCTTTGGTAGGTGGAACATTCAATATTGGTTGAGCATGATGGATTTTAGGCACTTAATGATGCCATTTTTCAGTTTGGCTTAGCTAGCCAAGTATAATAAGTGAGGCTTGGACAGTTAGATTTTTTCAATCACGAGAACTAAGGAACAAATCACCAAGTATAGGATAAGGATATAATCATTTATAAATGGGATATGATTTTACCTATGTTGATTAACTAAGGAGTTATTCAATGAAGATAAAAATAAGATTAAAAAAAACATGTATTTATAGGTTTAAGAAACATACTAATCTAGCATATTAGATACTTTTCCTTACTTGGCCAGTGTTATGGGTTGAGTTGTTTGGATATCTATCCTTTAAAGATGGAATCTCGATTATATTGAAAATCAGGTTTGGGTTATGTGGGAGTGCTCAAGCTAACATATACACCCTTGTTGCTTCATTTCCATATTAGAGGTGGCACACACAAAAGTTGGTTCATATCGTTGGGAGGAAAAATGATCCTATGGATATATTTCCTTAAGTGATCCAGGTGGATATTGGTGGCCACCCACCTATTCCAACTGAATCCTCTTGGCATTTTTTAGTTCAACATGTTTATCTGTAATGATGACTTTTCTTTGTAATTATGGGCTATCCACTTCTAGGGATATCATGAATCCATACACAACATCTAGGTGGATATTGGTGGTCGCCCACCTATTCTAACTGGCTTATTTGGAATTTCTCATGTTAATGCATCTTTCTTTACTTCCAGGGACGTTTTTAGGCCCTAAACAATGTTTTTTTGGCTTGCCACAATCAAACTATAGACAAAGTCAACATTTGATGACATAATGCATATTTCTCTAAAATAAATTTTTAATGGTATATCACATGCATAAAACGAAGTTCGTATGAAAAGGTTACAACCCCGGGAAGTTGAGGTACCAACTTACCCATCGGGGCCCACATAACTTTTGTCGTTTCATCTCCTAGGGTTAGGTTTTTGGATGTCTGGGGTTTTGGCATTCATAAATAATGTTAAAAATTCCTTTGGAGCCTCATTGTGATCATTCTTCTCAAATGGATGCTTGTAGACGCCACATCCCTTCTCAGATATAACTACCACCATTTGAACAAGTTGTTTTCAGTTATGTGGTTTTACAATTTCAACCTATTTTATTTGTTCAATATAAGTTATTTCTCACTGGATATCTGTTGTTATTCTTGGTATCTATGTATTATTGTATTCAATATGTTATTCGTTTATTTCCGCTCATAAATATGGATCATTAAGTGCTATAACAACTAAGTATTTTTATCTTAAATATTTAAGCTACGATAATTAATTATTGTATTTGTCGTTTGAGTAAATGTTATGAGCATAAATTGGTGAATGATTATGTTCAATATATCTATCTATCTATCTATCTATCTATCTATCTGTCTATCTATCTATCTATATATATATATATATATATATATATATATATATATATATATA
>JASDQU010589959.1:47575-66125 GCA_032191745.1 Picea mariana | reverse complement strand
ATCAACTGTTTGTCTCAACCATGACTAGTTTTGGATTAGTCAACAACCCTAAATTGAAATAATCATAACTTTGTACATGTACTGAATAAAGATATGAAACTGATACACAATGTTCTTCAATGTGTTTTATGCAATTCTTCCAAGTGGAACTACTTGGAACCTCTCAGAAAAGGAGTTATAGCAAAAATCGCATACCTTGCTGAATTCTGGCTTATTCTAGAGAGCGACCTTGTATAGCGTGCACCGCACAAACTATTTGATTAAATGATCTGAAACTATTAAAGAGGATACTATATCATGTACCCTAACCAACACATTTGGTCTCACTGAATTTGGATCTGTTATGAAGAATTTATGATGTTTTTACCCGGAACACCTGATTTTGACTAGTTTCAGAACTAGCCACAAACCCTATTTTCCACAGAGTGTAACTCCAAAAATACAATGACCCACAAGAGGAATTTTTAACCACAGATACTTGGCTATGTTTTCCCCTAGAGGGTGCTCTCCTTAATAAAGAGTACTTACACCAGTCAGGGTTGTTTCACGAGATCATCGTAATTGCTCCTCATACCTTCGCTAGCCAATATTGTGGGGACTTCATCTCCCCCAAAGGGTTGGTTTTTGGAAGGCCCCCTAAGCCATTGGTTTTCTTGTTGTTGCCTAGATGTTTTAGGATTTTTCTCTTTGATTCCAAGTCTTAGTCGGCCTTAGGTTGATTGTTGTTAAAATTTTGACACATTCTATTCATCATGGTTGAACCACTGTGTCATTGGTCCCGTTGATTATGAGGAATTGCGCCCATCACTGAGGTCCAATCACCTCTTAAGAGATGAGAGATAGGTGAAAAATAATTTGAAGAGCTATACAAATTACAGTCCAAAGAGAGCTTAGCCTTTGAAATTGAAGTGGTCAATAAAATTCCTCCACCTGTTTCAATCCTCCTTTGATTGGTCCTGACGCTCCTGTACTTGTCCAACTTAGGGACTTCTTTAGTGATCCTTTTTCTTTGTTCAATGAAACTTACATCATGTCAGGTTCAAGTGTTTCACCCAGTGTATCAATGTCATATATCCTATCGACAAGCGTTGTAGGAGGAATACTAGTAATTTCCTCCTTGTTGTCCATTAGTGTATTTGGACCTATCCCATATTTTTCCATGTCATCAGGTCCCTCCATTTGGGAGATGATAAATATGTTATATTTTCCTTCAGTTAGCATACTAAGCATTCCTACACCCATCTCATCGGTATTGATGACCGCATCTATATATTCTTCTAGTGGGGGGGGGAACTTGGGTTTCAGCATGGGAGGTGGATTTCCTTCTACCTCTACCATTCCTACAAGTAGCCCGATAATGTCGAGGGCAGATTTTCATTTCAGTTGGAATATACTACGTGGGTATCGGGTTGTTCCTAATTAATCCAAGGGCAGAAATGTTTATGGGAGCTTCAATATCCCATGGTTTAGCATGCCATTTCCTTCCATTTACATAACTATTCCTAGGGGCATTCATGTCCCCGGGGAAAACTTTACGTAGTGGGGTGATTATCCCTTTCTCCCTACCTTTGGTCTCAGTGGTTTCTTCCCTGGGGATGGTTTTTGTTTAGGAGGTTAGTTCCTTATAGGTTCTGTAAATACCTTCAGGGGCATGTCTAGTCCCGGGAGAATTAATCCTCATAGGTGTTCTTCCATTCCTGGGGGAAATCACCCTGTTGGAACAATGTATCATTCTAGAAGCACAAACATGGGGGGACTGCAAGGTTCATCTAGAACTCCAGAAGCTTCATCCTCATCCCAATATTCATTTTCTCATATGGTGTTGCCCCTATTGGTGACATTATATTTCCCTAATCTTTCATGTCCGACGAATGACCCCATTGCCCACGATCCCACATGGTCAATTAAACCTGTGAAGCTTATATATGATATGTTGAAATTTGACGGAAATCCAAGAGAATACCCATCCACACACATCATGATGTATCATTTGTGGTGTTCATCCAACTCTTTTATGGATGACAGTATACGATTGCATCTTTTCCAAAGATACTTGACTGAAAGTTTCACCAAATGGTACATAGAACTAAAGGATGCTTCCTTCAATAGTTTCAATGACTTGGATATGGCATTTTTTGTTGGTTGTGGAGCCTAATTATCTTCCTGATTCAGAGGTCCTTGCTTTCAGCTGTGTTTATACCCCATGAAGTATTTACACCCCATAAATATGTACACTCTTCCATGCGGGGGAGTGCAGAGGGGGGGCACTCCCTTTGCGAGGTCCAGGGGGACTATCCCCCTGGTTGGGGGCTATGGGGGCAAGCGGGCCCCCAGTGGGGGTTTGGGGGCGAAGCCCCCGAAGGAAATTGCTCTGTAAATGTGTATTGTAATTTCATTGTAAATCTGGACCGTTCATTATAAGGTCGCAGATCTAACGGTAGAGATTATGTTAGGGTTTTTTTCCCTAGAAGGAAACCCTCTTTTATGAGGGAAATGTATTGCAGCTATGGTTGATGGTGAATATTGTATTCTGAGATAGGAGACTGTGAGAGAAAGAAGAGGAAGTTANTCTCCGGTGGACGTAGTCCACTCTAGGTGAACCATGTAAATCTATGTCTCTATTGTATTTTGTATCTTCTATGTTTTGTTTCTGCATTTTTTTTATTTTATTGCTCCACGGTCCTGTTTTTCTAACATTTTTCACACATTACCAATTTCCCATATGGTATGAGATAGGAACAAATCTCTTGGCATAGTTGCATCAAGATACTTCCACTCACACTTTCAATCATATACATGAGTGGAGACAAAGATGTAGGATGATCAAGAACCAAATACTTGACCAAGTCCTAATGGAATGGTTCACCAAGTATCTCTTACCACCCATTTCCAAGGATGTTGTTATGGCAAGGGTGTTTATCGAAGAGAAGGACATATTACATTCTCAACACTTAGATTTGATTTATTCTCAATAGGGAACTCTTTATGATATCATCCCACATGCTCCTTGATCGTCAAAAGATCTGAGAAAAATGAACCCAAGACCTCATGTCGATGGTGTGGTTGGTTATGTATCCCATGCCACTATGGGATAGCTGATTGATTGGATGAGTCAAATGACCATTTTTCCAAAACCTTCAATTGTTGTGCCTATTTCTCAAACTACCTTGGTCCCCACTCAGGCCTCGGAGGTGAATTCAATTCAATCCATGTAATGAAGAATCCTCAACAACCTAGAGGAAAAAAGAAGAATAAGAAGAAAAATTCCAATACTGAGCGAGGGACTACTCCAACCCCAAAAAATCAAGGGGGGGCATAAACTAAAAGAGGAAGATTCAGTTCCCCTACATGATTTATGGGGAGGACCACCCTACTTATCAATTTCCTAGGAAGGATGAGATCCATCATTATTTTTCACAGCAAAAGGCCTCCTAGCAACCTGTTGTTTTGACCCATCATTTCCCCCCTCAACCCCAACAAATGGTTGCAAAAAATAATATCCTCCCACAAGGGGGCATGGAAGGTACCCCTCAATATGAGGGGTCATCCTCAAATGCCATAATCTACATGTGTGACCAGATGGTTAATCTCTAAACTTGAGCTTGCAAATACGACAATTCTGAGACTACTCATGTCACACAAGAGACTGCTTCCTCCTCCCATCTTGTTGGCTCTCTCTAGATTGAGAAGCCATCCTTTGAGACATTTATTTCCCTCCCAAAGGGTGTTCTTCGATGCATGACACACAACCTAAATGCACAAGCCACCCACAACTACAATTGTTGAAGACTTATCCCAGAAAAAATTTTCCATGTCTGCTCTTGAAGTCCTCCAAAGCTTCCTTGCACAGTGGAAAGCTTTGTGATCTGCTATAAGGGGGTTGATCCCTTATAGTTTATCCTTATTACCTTTGATTCAGATCAAGTTCATCGTAATATTTCCCACCAAATCACTTTCTAGACTAAAGTGAGAGTAATGGGGAAAAACATCCTTCACATTGTGGTTGATGAAGGAGACTCGACTTGCATCATGTCCATTGCTTATTAGAAATATATTGGCTCTCCAAAGCTCAATGCATATAAAAACATTTTGAAGGAGTTCAATGGACACATGTTCCAACATCATGGTATTCTCACTACATTTCCCATTGAGCTAGGTGGTAAGACTGTCTCCATTATCATGGAGGTCGTCGACACACCTCTTGAGTATAATATACTACTCGGGTATACTTGGTTCTACAATATGACTATAGTTGTCTCATTCTTCTTTAGGGTTTTACACTTTCCTCATCAAGTAAAATATCTACTCTCAACAAACTTACCTTTTGTACACCCAATATTATATCCAATGTGGGTTATAATGTACCCTTTGTCGGTGATTCCTAGATTTCTTACATGAGTGTTGGTACGAGGATGTTCAAGGATTCCTTGCTAATGGGTACATTTCCCCTTTCCCCACCACCTCCTACTACCATATTTCTCATGTCCATATGATTTCTTCATTTACCAATGGATCCCTTGGATATTTTGATCTTTGGGTGGTTCCTCATCCAGAGGATATTGAGTCTTTCAGAGCCGGTATGTTAATTTCCATAACTGATATTGCATCTCGAGTGATCTTGTCAGCCTCAGCTAGCACTGGTCAGCAACTCCATTCTCATATGGAGTGTGATAATCCTACTCAGCCTGCATAGTTTGTTGACTCTCTGAGTTCACATGATTTCCTAGATACTAAGTTTCCTTTAGATGAGGCCATCCTTGATGTCATGGATTCTGTAGTTGATCCCAAGGATGAGGTGACACATAGATCATCTTATCCTGATTTGAAACCGATGAGAATCAACATGATGAGTAATGATCCGAAACTGGGGGAATTTGTTGGGACATCCAGTATACCTCTTAGTCTTGACCCTTTTTTTCCTTGTTTATGATTTTCGGAACTTGCCACCAAATTATTTGCTCCCCCTTATGTAAAATATTCACATTTCGTGAATCCTTCATTGGGAATCATCAAAGAGCTACCATATCTCACAAAACCTCTCATGATGAGTATCTTCAACCATATAAATTTTTTACTATGTGGCATGGCCCTATCATGGTGACCCATATGATGTCGACAATGGCTCATGAGTTCATCAATGACGAGAAAGAACCTTGTACATAGCCTAGAAATGGGATATATTTTTTGTCAAGTGTTGGATGCATGGTGCCTTGTACATAGGTGTATGGTGTGAGTTTTTTTGTATTGCATATATCATATCCAAAAAATCCAAAAACATTCATTTTTTTTATATTTAAATATGTAGTTTAACCCCGAGTCTAGTATTTCTAGAAGTGTTTTATAGGACTCTATGATGTTTTGTTTAGCACAAATATGGTGGCATACACTAAAATTGAGGTACATGTCTCCAACTAGCATATAGGGATAGATTTTTCCCTGCATCCATGATTTGTATTATTAACCATCCTAACAATATCATGTCTTAGGTCCGATATCATCAGGTTGTGACATTAGCCATTCCTTTTGCATGTCGTAACTTACATGGTAGTGCCTACCCTTCATGGGCACCCTATTTAGCACCTGGATTTCCATTTGGTTCCCTTCTTGTGATTTCCTGTAGGCCCAAGAGCCCTCCTGTAGACTTGCCATGACTTGAAATTAAGCCTCATTCTTCTCTCTTAATCTATATTCTGGCCATATCCCAAGGGGGTTCCCATCATTTTTATGTTACTTTATGGTCGCCTATGCATTTGTTTCTCATTCCATGCTACCTTTTGTTGCACTACTATTTTCCTTGATCTCGCTTACCGTTATTGCCATAACACTTGACCACTCACCTTTTGCATTATTTAGCCTCCATTTTGTGACCATCTACCCATGGATAGCACCGCTACTAAGAGTGGACCTCACTTTCCAGTACCCATTTGCATTCATTTTTCTTAGGTTGGTTCCATGCACTTGGAACATAGAAGCATGTTGTTTGTCCACTCGTTCTCTCCAGACAAGATAACGTTTACCCCTTTTGTGCTCGTTCAACCATAAAAAGGCATCGGACGAGCTCACTTTTAAATCATTTTCATTCTTGCTAAACTATGAAAAAGACACCTTATGAGTAAACTTTTACCTTTTTTTTGGACAAGTAAAAAGACATGGAAAATACACCTTCTGAGTAAACTTTTACCTCTTCTTTGGACTCGTAAAAGGACACAAAAAAGACACATCATGAGGATACTTTTTAATTTTTTCGGGCTCGTAAAAACTGAACAAAAAAGACACTATAAAGCACACTTTTATCTCTCTTTCGTGCTCGTTAAACCATGAAGGAGACACAAAACCAAAAAATCAAAATGAAAATAAAAGAGGTTTTTTTTTTTACCATTGATCTATTCATGAAATGGCAGCATCAGTGGTGTCACCCTTGAACATGGAACCCATTTGAGTCATTTTATTATAGTTGTTTTATATCTTTCCTAGGAGCCATACCATTAATATGAGTCACAGATACTCCTCCGGTTGGTTACTCTTCCAATCATCATGGAGAGTACTTCAGTGCCTCCTGTGTTGTTGCACTATATTAGTCATGCTCTTGAGTTTTGTTTCCAATTCATCATCATGTCATGCTATATGTTCAAGGGAATTTAAGCCTGAGTTGGTCATCTATCATCCTGTTGACCATCTGATTCATCCATCCCTATGTCAGTTGTACTTGGTGATTCTACCTCTTCACATAATCTATGGGTGTATGTTCTATGTTGATTGATGAGGGAAACATTAAGGCCCTCCTTCGACAAATATCTTCCTATCGAATTCAACACATTATCTAGAAGAGGGATCTAGAAACCAACTAGTACCTTGGAACTTGCAGTCCTTAGTGGAAGGCTTCTTCGTAATCGACAGTGGGTCTACATCATTGACTCCTGATCATTTGATTCTACGAGTGTTCGATATCAAATTCTCTATTCACACTTGCTAGATTATACTAGGTATGATCCGAAAAATCCTTAGATGTTAATTATTATTTAATTCACATAAAAATAATAATTATCATTTGATTGATTGCATAATACATGTGAATTTACTTATCTATCCAAATCCACTTCAATGGTAAATAACTTGCAAATAACTGAGGGACAATAGAACAACAATACCAAAATCACATATAGAAGTTTGTTAACGGAGTTCACCCAATTTGGGCTACGTCTCTGAGTCCGCTTCCAATTGAGATCGATTTATTAATGCTCAAAAACTTGTGTTTTTACAATGACTTTTTTACACGTTGTTCAAACTCATAAACATAGTGCACCATCGAATTCCTTCCAACATTTTGAGAAAAATGAGTATAAACTTCATATTTTTCGTTAAGAAACCTATTGGCATGCATTACGGTGCAATCCAAAAGTCTTGATACCTCTAGCACGAAATTAAAGACCAAATATGTACGTTGGCATGTGTGTTGGTGCCTTAGTCTATGCACTGGTAAAATAGGGAGTGGGTCCTAACCTCCATCTGGATTTCAAGGCAAACTTAAATGAATTTTTGTTGGCTCTCTGAAATAAAAGGCGCCTTGCCCGCGTTTTTTAAAACATTGGTTTTTGGTGGAAGAGGTCACGGGTTCAAGCCCACAGACCTCTCTCCCATCAGTGCTTTTGTTGTAACTATAATTCTTATATAGTATGTTGGTTATGGTTATTAACCTCATGATCGTATATGTTGGTTACAACATTAATATATACAATAACTATAGGATTGGGGGATATTCCCTCGATCCTATTATTTTGTTGATTGAACTTATACCAAGCCATATACAATTAAGTGATATGTGGTGGGCATAATTGTGAGGTCGTTGGAGTATTATACGAGAGACCCGGGTTTGATCCTCTAGGCTCTCAACCATATTTTGTTCGAACTTACCCAAAGAAGGCCAATGGGAGGCTACCACATGGAAGCCTTTCATTGGTCCACTTGTATAGATCATTGCCACATGTCAATTTACAATTAGACCACTCAAACTGAGTTCACCCAATTTGGGCTACAACTCTGAGTCCGCTTCCAATTGAGATCACTTTATTAATTCTCAAAGACTTGTGTTTTTACAATGACCTTTTTACACATTGTTCAAACTCAGAAACATAGTGCACCATTGAATTCCTTCCAAAATTTTGAGAAAAATGATTATAAACTTCATATTTGTCATTAAGGAACCTATTGGCATGCATTACGGTGCAATCCAAAAGTATCGATACCTCTAGCCCAAACTTCAAGACCAAATATGTACTATTTCATGTGTCTTGGTGCCTCAGTTTATGCACTACTAAAATAGGGCGCGAGTCCTAACCTCCATCTAAATTTCAAGGAAAAATTAAATGAATTTTTTTTGGCTCTCTGAAATAAAAGGCACCTTGGGAGCATTTGTTAAAACATTGGTTTGTGTTGGAAGAGGTCACGGGTTCAAGCCCGCGGACCTCTCTCCCATCGGTGCTTTTGTTGTAACTATAATTCTTATATAGTATGTTGGTTATGGTTATTAACCTCGCGGTCATATATGTTGGTTACAACATTAATATATGCAATAACTATAAGATTGGGGGCTATTCCCTCGATCCTATTATTCCACTGATTGAACTTATACCAAAACATATACAGTTAAGTGATATGCGGTGGGCATAATGGTGAGGTCATTGGAGTATTATGCGAGAGACCCAGGTTCGATCCTCCAGGATCTCAACCATATTTTGTTAAAACTTACCCAAAGAAGGCAAATGGGAGGCTACCACCTGGCAGACTCTCATTGGTCCACTTGTATAGATCATTGCCACATGTCAATTTACAAATAGACCACTCAAACTATACAATCGCCATATCATCTTCCCAGTCAGACGTATGATGTTACACATGGAACTCCATGGCATTTCCATGTTTGTACCGTATGGGATATATGGTCATTCCATGTGTCACCCTTCCAATGGTGACATGTGTCACCTTGACTTTGACTTTTTTCCTTGTTGACCTGAACTTTGACCGACCATACCTTTTGCATACAAAATCTATTTGGGGCAATTTTTGTGTTGTTGGAAATCTACTGCCGAGCTATATGCAATGACATCCTTTTCAAGAGAATTTGAGATGATCAAATTTTGAGCATTTTTGAATCCTCTTAGACCTCTGTGAGCATTCTGAATTCTCCTCGATCATTCCTCCCCATTAGAATTTTTTTGGACCACCAAAAATTTTTATTAATCAACAACTAAGGGAGGGTAAATCTCTCTCACCTTTATGATCTCGATCCACTTTGTTTTTCTTGGTTTTACCCCTTTAAGACGAACTTGAATATATTCCACATCACCTCGTTGTGAAGTCTTGATTCTTCTGTCGAGAATAACATCTTCCTGCAGCTTGTCTAAGTACTCTGGAGAAAAATCATCAACTTTCAGAACTTGAATACTTTCATCTTCATCCAAAATCATAGGAGGCTCATAAAGTTTCAAATTCTCAACATTTACCATTGAATACATTTGCATGTAAGATGGTAGATCTAAACTAAAGGAATTAGTACCAATATTTTCCAAGGTCTTGAATGGACCATATTGGATTGGTTTGAGCGTTTTACCTTCACCCTTCATTCTATCCTTGTTGATATGTAACCATACTTGATCACCGACTTGAAACCGATGATCAACCTGATGTTTATCATGCCTTGCCTTATATTTTCCTTGGATCTTCTCCAATTGTTCTTGTACTTCTTGATGTACGTGTTGGATCCTTTGAATGAACCTCTTTTCTTTTTTTTATCAGGTTTTCCATATTCTTTACTTGCTTCTCCAAAAGAAAAATCCATAGGTGATTTAGGAAAGTACCCCAAACATACTTCAAAAGGAGTTTTATGAGTAGAATAATGCATGGCATGATTATTTTCATGTTGCACATGGGGAAATTGTTCATCCCATAACTTAGGATGCTTGCTGCAGTATCCTCGAAGTAAATGTACCACTATTTTGTTTACCACCTTTGTCTATCCATCTATCTAGGGATGAAAAGTTGTTCTCTTCTTTAACTTAGTGTCCATTAGCTCCCATAAATGAGACCAAAACTTCCCCAAAAATTCTTGTGGCACACATAACACACCTTTTTACATACTTGGAAACTGTCTCATTCATTTGAGGCCAAGAACAATATCTTTGTAACTGTGATATTATCTTACCAACCCCATAATGACTATAAATGAGAGATGTATGAGCTTATCTAATTACATTTTCTCTTTTATCCCTGGGTATACAAATCTTCCCAAGATGATATAACAAATTTTCATGCATATGATAATCCAAATGATGATTTCCATGAGTTAATGCTTCATGCACATTCTAAAAATCATCATTCCTTGTATATTTTTCAACATAACTTTCATGAGCTAAGGGATTATACCTTAGTATTATAGATTCATTGATCATTGATTTTGAAAACATATCTGCAACCTTGTTATGAATACCTCTTTTATACTTAATTACCAAATGAAACTGTTGTAAGAAACCCATCCACATGAAATTTCGTGATTGTTGTAGCTTGGTCTGTGATTGAAACTACTATAATGGTCGATGATCTATATGAATTATTGTCTCCTTTCCCATTAAGTAATGCTTCCATTTCTTAACACTTTGTACCAACGCATACAATTCCTTATCATATAGGTTTACCTTGTTGCATCAAGACTACTCCCATGGCATATTTGCTTGCATCAGTTTGAATCTTAAATGGTTGTTATATATCTGGTAGAGCCAAAACTGGTGTGGTGCTTATATTTTCCTTCAATGTCTCAAAGAATTTTTGTTTCTTTCCTCCCCATTGAAAGACTTGTTTTACACTTGTTAATGCATGTAGAGGAGTTGTTATGAAAGATAAATTAGCAATGATTTCCTCCAATACTATATTGCTCCTACGAAGCTCCTGACTTCTATGGCAGTGGTTGGCTTGGGACATTTCACAATAACTTCTACTTTTTCGGGATCTATATTTAACTAACCATTCCCTACAATGTAACCCAAATATACCAGAAAAATATTTTCCAAACTCACATTTAGACATCTTTATATATAACTTATCCTTCTTTAATAGTTCAAAGATTGTCTTGACATGCATTATATGATCTTCCCATCTTCGACTAAAGATCAAAATATCATATAAGTAGAAAATGAAAAATTCATCTATGTAAGGCTTGAACACATCATTCATTACCCTCATAATGTCGCAGGTGCATTACATAAGCAAAATGGAAATAAATAACCATTCAAACAACCCATTCTTTGTCTTGAAAGCATTTTTCCATATATCACTTTTTGCAATTCTGATCTGATGGTAACCACTTCTCAAGTCTATCTTAGTGAAATAAACAACATTCTTTAACTGATCCAATAAATCATCAATTCTAGGAAGAGGATATATGTTTTTTACCGTAATCTTGTTCGGTGCTCGAAAGTCAATACACATCCTCCACGTACCATCTTTCTTTGGAACTAATACAATAGGAGATCCACATGAAGAGGAACTTGGACTTATGATTCATTTATCAAGCAATTCTTGAACTTGCTTGTGTATCTTTGTATTCTCTAGCACTGAATACCTATACATACCAATGTTAGGAATAGGATCACCCGACTGCAAGTAGATTTCATGTTCAACCTCCCTCTTAGGAGGCAACCCTGTAGGTTCCCGAAATAAATAATCATAGTTAGATATGTTTTTGACCAACTCATGTTTACGATCTAGATCACAACCTGATAAAGCATCGGATATATATTATTCTTTTTGTTTCAGTATCATGAGAACAAAAGATTTACTTTCATTCACGAGTCTCTTTATTTTCCTTGTGATCAGTAAAGAAACATTAGTTTTAATACGATGATCTCTTACAATAAATTCAATCCCATCCTTAAAAAGGTGATATATATTCTCTTCCCGATAAAATATAGCTTTCTTGTCAAATCGATATGGACTACCCAAGAGAATGCCACAAATGTCAAGAGGCACAATATCTAACTCAACCTCATCAAATAACTTGGATGTAATTGCAAATCTGATCTTACATTGCTTTTTCACCTGCAACTTAGCATCTTCACACACCCAACCTAATGGATATGGTTTTTTATGAGGTGTTGTCTTTAAACCCAACTTCTTAACAATTGCTTCAGATATTAATTTAACTTGATATCCACTGTCAAACAAAGTATCTATATTTGTATGCTTTACTATAACTCCGACATGAAAAATCTCGCTTCTTTTCCTTTTATTAATAACACTTTCAAATTTAGCAGATTGAACTGAAGAATTAGATTCGATAGTAGATATACCTTTGCTTCCTATTTCCATGATCTTAGATTCATCTCCTGAATCTGATTCTAGATCCTGTCGAGCAGATGCAGTAGTATTTTGTTACCCTTATCCTAGAACTTCTTTGGTCATAATTATGGATGCAGCTTCCAACATTGTGCTTCATCATGCCCTCTTCTCTTACAGTGAGAACATGTAGGTTTTTCTTTAGCTTTATTTACTGTAGCTGACTTCTTACTCTTCCATTTTCCTTTCGATTTCTTTTCAAACTTGTGTGGCTTCTTATCTTCAATCACATGCTTCCCCTTACTAGACTCCATATGAGTAACTTGTACTAACACTTCATCAATGTTAGTAGGGTTAAACATCAAAATAATGTGTCGAAGATATGAGTGCATGCCACCAATATACTTCAGAAGAGTATCGTGAGTATATAATGAAATTCCTAAAGATAATTCTTTCTTATTAAATTCATGTGTATATACTTGGAAATTTTTCCCTTTTCCTTGTCAGAGATGTTGACATTCCATAATTGCAGTTTGCACATAAGCCAATGGATAAAATGTTTTCTAATTACAGTAGTAAATTCATCCTAAGAAGAAATTATTTTACCCTATTGAACGAGATAACCTTTTGTCTTACTTTCACACCATATCAAGGCTATATTTGCCAATTCTATATTTGCAGTGTCATCCACAATCTTTTGTGCCCTGCAATATACCTCTATCTGCTTGATCCAATTGTCCAATTTTTTTGCATTCAATTCTCCATCATAAATTGGAAATTACAACTTAACATCTAATTTTAATAAAGGAAAATTATGAGTATGAGAGAAAGAAGACTTCTTAGAGGTATTCTTCTGATGAGAAGAGTGTTCACTTTCACCAAAAGAAGATGATGATGAGGATGATGGTGAAGAGGGTTCTAAACGTCCACCACCTTCAACTCCTCCTTCATCTTTTACCAAATTTTCTTCGTCCCCAATATTATAGACTCTTCGATATAAATCATCTATTATTTCCCTCATTGAGCGAAATGTAGCCATAATTTCCTTAGGTCTCATGGGAGGATATTCTCCTTCCTTTCCTTTAGAAACCATGTCTCTCTTACGAAATCTCCTTTGGATCTCTGACTTGTAACTTGCAATTTTTCCTTTACTAAGCTTGAATTTGGATCTTGTAAGCATTCACTATCAAACTCTTTTCAAAACCAGCTCTGATACCAACTTGATCCGAAAAATCCTTAAATGTTAATTATTATTTAATTCACAAAAAAATCTAACTCGTTTTAGAAATAATAATGATCGTTTGATTGATTGCATAATACATGTGAATTTACTTATCTATCCAAATCCACTTCAATGATAAATAACTTGAAAATAATTGAGCGACAATAGAACAGCAATACCAAAATCACATACACAAGTTTGTTAACGAAGTTCACCCAATTTGGGCTACGTCTCTGGGTCTGCTTCCAATTGAGACCACTTTATTAATGTTCAAATGATTTTTTTTTTACAATGACCTTTTCACATGTTGCTCAAACTCATAAACAGAGTGCACCATTGAATTCCTTGTGAAATTTAAAGAAAAATGAGTACAAACTTCATATATTTTCGTTAAGGAACCTCTTGGCACGTATTACGGTGCAATACCAAAGTCTTGATACCTCTAGCATGAAATTCAAGACTAAATCCATATTATGTCATTTGTGTTGGTGCCTCGATCCATGCACTACTTAAATACAGCGTGGGCCCTAACCTCCATCTGAAGTTCAAGGAAAAATTAAATGATTTGTGTTGCATCTCTGAAATAAAAGGCGCTTTGGGTACGTTGGTTAAAACATTGGTTTGTGGGGGAAGAAGTCATGGTTTCAAGACCACAGACCTCTCTCACGTCGGTGATTTTGTTGTAACTATAATTCATATATAGTATGTTGGTTATGGTTATTAACCCCGCGGTCGTATATGTTGGTTACAACATTAATATATACAATAACTATAGGATTGGGGGCTATGCCCTTGATCCTATTATTCTTCCAATTGAACTTATACCAAACTTAAATAGGAACCAAACCATATACAGCTAAGTGATATGTGATGGGCATAATGGTGAGGTTGTTGGATTATTATGCGAGAGACCTGATTTCGATCCTCTAGGCTCTCAACCATATTTTGGTCGACCTTACCCAAAGAAGGCCAATGGGAGGCTTCCACATGGTAGCCTCTCATTAGTCAACTTGTATAGATCATTTCCACATGTCAATTTACAATTGGACAACTCAAATTGTATGATTTCCATATCATCTGCTCAGTCAGACATACAATGTGCCAAATGGCACTCCATGGCATTTCCACATCGACACTGTATGGGTTGTATGGTCGTGCCACATGTCACCCTTCCATTGGTGACACGTGTCACCTTGACTTTGACTTTTTTCCATATTGACCTAAACTTTCACCGGCCACAATGTTTTCATACAAACTATGTTTGAGGCAATTTTTGCGTCATTGGAAATATATCATCGAGCTCTACGCAATGACGTCCTTTTCGAGAGCATTTGAGATGATCAAATTTTGAGCATTTTTTAATCCTCCTGGACCTCTATGAGTGTTCCAGATCTTCTTGGACCTCTGTGAGAATTCTAGATCCTCTTGGATCAAGGTACCTTGGGGTCCATTTTCATCATTGGTGGGTCCCCTCATGTCCGTTAACAATATACCTCAATGACTGGTAATCAGAAAGTTTCTACCATGCTCGACGTCATCTCATCTATTCACATGTTGTATAATCATACCATCGGGATTTGGGGCCACATCATTCCTTCAAAGTGCACATCACCCCTCCCAAGTTGCCATGGAGTATATCACTTCTATATTAATACTTTGAAGACTTTGGGGGCATTCTCCTCGGTGCTCGATGTATTCCTGATGTATATGTTGTGGCATAGATCCACATTATATTTTCTCATGGCTATGATCTCATTGATGACATGGATCCATCATGTACTTTTTCATGGCCATGGTATTTCATTTCATTTCATGGATCCACAGTGTATTGTTTTGGTGGCTATGCTTTGATTCTCTTCCGAGTCTGGGTATGTCTACTTTGGGGATGGTCTATACATGTTTATATCCTTGGTGTTTGATTTCAGGTACTCTTTGACCTCATGATCTCTTTTCTCTATATTCACGTTGCCTCACATTGGTGACATTTTATTGTAACTTGTTTTGGCCACCATTCCTTTCCTGACCTCACAAATTAGGGAGCATATGTTATAGCCTTAATTTCCACCCTACAATATTGTTGTGGTCACAACAACCCTTCTATTTCTTTCACTTTTATAAGCCAAATAAAATGAGTCCCCTATTGATCCTAACCCTAAAATCCTAACCTACCTTACCTTTTCACTACCCATAAAGACATGACATAGATATAGATATTTGACGATTATTTACCCTTGAATAATCCTTTGTTGACTACACATTCCTAGGCCAATCTCTACCAATTGTCTCACTAAACCTTGGGAATATTTCTTAGTAAGATTCTTCTAAAATCACTTTCATCATTGATTATTGTTTTGATACCTCAAAAACAAAGTTAATTGGTAACTTATTGCCTTATCTTAGATCTAAGGATAAGGAGGTAGCATTGATGTTATAAGGTCACAAATTCTCTCAAAATAAATCAAAGAATTGAAATCCTTAATCAATTTGAGGAATCATTAATACAAAATAAAGAAATGGAGAACCAGTAAGGATTAACCTTGATAAAAAAAAAAGCCTAAAATGAACTTCTTGGTTCTCCATCTGACAAAGTTGAAAACCCTCACATCGGAACCCTTGAAATTGTTATGATTCAAATTTGAAGCATTTTTATAGTTGAAGCCTTGGCCAATTCGGACTCCCTAGTTTTCCTAACTCATCTAATTTCTCCCGGATCTCGTATTACTAAAAATTCCTAAGTATGAAGGGATAATGAGCTATCCAAATTGGTTAATATCAACTAATTCCTATAGAAATAGATGTATGACTCTGCTTCCCAATAAGAAAGTTTGATGTTTCATCCATAATCTTAAGAAAGATCCTCTTCCAAGATGTTCTAGAGGGCATAAATTAATCTCTTATGCTCTTACATATTGCATTACAAAAGAAGAAACAATTTCTCTTGAACAAGGGTGCACTTATCAAATACACATCTTTCAATTATGCAGAGCATTTGTGGTAATCATTTTTTAATGAAAGGCATGGGTATTATCAAACAAAAATTTTCTCATTTATGATACACCTATTAATTTATGTATATCTGGTACTTGTAACACGATGAAGTCATAGGGACATATAGAGTGTTAAATTGAAAGTGTGCAGACTTAAGGAAGCAGATTAGGAGAAATATTACTTAGTTTTGGACTATATAGGAAGGAATACTATAGTTTTTTTTTTCTCTTGTAGCCCAGTAGGAACCTTGTCATGAAACCAATGCTCTGAAATGGAGAAAATCCAGATGCTCGGGATCCCAATTCTGTGAGAGCGATCATTGACACAATGATAGTTTTCATGCCTTACTAGAAATTCCCAAAAAGAAAAAAAGAGGGGATTCATCCCTTACAAAAAAGTCATAAGAGGTCGAACACATGTATCCTATACACACTCCTTATTCATTTGCATTTGCAATATTGCGGCGCTACTTGGTACGTCAGTGCTACTTGGTATGTCGGCGCCGCAATATTCCTTGTTCATAACATCCCCGTAACTTGTAACATGATATTGCGGCGCTACTTGGTATTGCGGTGCTACTTTTTACGTTATTTATTGATGGGACCCAGTTCATGGTGGCATCCAATCAGAATCGCGTGCTATTTTTTACGTTATTTAGTGATGGGACCCAGTTCATGGTGGCATACAATCAGAATCATGTAATAAACTACTTGTATGAATTACCCGCGAACCTACAGTCCACAGAATGTGTAGGGAAATATTTGCAGGTCTATCCAACCTAAGTGGTAAGAATACTACGATATCTTCATGGCCCTGCAACCCACAATTGTGAACCTTGACTCCGCAAAGTTGATTCCATGTGTTTAACTCCACAAAACTTATCAGGTCCACACCTCGTCAAATTCTAGGTTTTCAGGTAGGTGAAACATCCTATAAACTTGTTTTCACGTCGTGTAAGCCTGTTTGCAATGTATTGTATCTCGTACGTCCATTAGAATCAAACCTCCACAAACCAAATTTTCAAGGATGATGCCCTTCACCACCGAAGATTTAGTTTCTCACCTTCCTAGGGAGGTCAAGGATGATTCCCTTCACCACCGAAGATTTAGTTTCTCACCTTCCTGGGGAGGTCAAAGTAGGAAGGAGATATGTGTAAATATTTTTCTTTGTTTCTTCTAGAAGGGAAAAAAACGGAAAGGTAAGAAGAATAGGAATGGGGGGGATTGTAACATTAGTAACTGTAAATCTCCACACTTATAGAAGATCAACAACCTTTCTTACTCTATAAAGGTGTGATTTAAAGAATTAGAAAAGAGGGAGGGGCTGGAGAACCGAAGTTACGTCATGTATAACTATTTATTAGGCTTTAAGGCCGATGAGAAAGATCTTTGATTGTTATTTTATTTATGAGATGAAATATTTTTTTAAGGAAAATAATGGCAAGCAAATTCATGATTTGTTCATACAATGGTGCACTATTGTTTATTATTTTATGCAAATGTTTTTAGTTTGTCACTACTGTAAATTGTCATTTGTAGGAGATAATTATGAATAGATTATGAGCTTAATTACAGGGACATAAATGTGGCCATATATATGCAAATGTGTATGCCAATATGATTTAATTCTATAAAATAAGAATTATTTATGTTTTTCAAATTGAATTGTATGCTTGTAATTGATTATGTTATTGTTAGGATAGGATTGCAGTTGTGCATTAAAATAGGATTGCATCAATGTGTTAGGATATATTTGCATTTAGGATTTAGTCTAATGAAGATGAATTAGCCTCTCTTCAAAGAGTGATTTATATAGTTAGTGTCTATTGGGCCCACATACCAGTGGGGATTGTTATACCGAATGAGAGTAGGTCTAATTGGGGCATTCCATCGGGAAACTCTCCCTAATGTCGACGCAGGAATTTTTCCTTGCATCAACAAGTGTCATGAGAAATATAGCAAAAGATGACAGTTAAGACATACTCTCATGCTCAAGATTTGGTGAGTTTTTTAGGAT
>JASDQU010589959.1:0-27574 GCA_032191745.1 Picea mariana | reverse complement strand
ATAGATTCTTGGAGGAGGCTTAGGAGAGCTTCTAGATATTCTAGAAACTAATGGAGACTCGAATTCTGTGATTTCCAAGGATCATGCCATGAAGAAACAACTCATCCATCATTCACCTCCTTGAAAAACTTCAAATATAGAAGGTTACAAGGGAAGCCACTATTTGCACATTGTCAGCTAGTGACTTGTTGTGGGTTTTCATATGCATGACTAGCGACCAGTCACCCTTTCAGTGAAAACACACGAGTGACCATCCTAAAAAACTCACCAAATCTTTAGCATGAGAGTATGTCTTAACTGTCATCTTCTGCTATATTCCTCATGACACTTGTTGATGCAAGGAAAAATTCCTGCGTCGACATTAGGGAGAGTTTCCCGATGGAATGCCCCAATTAGACCTACTCTCATTCGGTATAACAATCCCCACCGGTATGTGGGCCCAATAGATGCTAACTATATAAATCACTCTTTGAAGAGAGGCTAATTCATCTTCATTAGACTAAATCCTAAATGCAAATATATCCTAACACGTTGATGCAATCCTATTTTAATGCACAACTGCAGTCCTATCCTAACAATAACATAATCAATTACACGCATACAATTTAATTTGAAAAACATAAATAATTCTTATTTTATAGAATTAAATCATATTGGCATACACATTTGCATATATATGGCCACATTTATGTCCTTGTAATTAAGCTCATAATCTATTCATAATTATCTCCTACAAATGACAATTTACAGTAGTGACAAACTATAAACATTTGCATAAAATAATAAACAATAGTGCACCATTGTATGAACAAATCATGAACTTGCTTGGCATTATTTTCCTTCAAAACAATATTTCATCTCATAAATAAAATAACAATCAAAGATCTTTCTCATCGGCCTTCAAGCCTAATAAATAGTTATCCATGACTTAGCTTTGGTTCTCCAGCCCCTCCCTCTTTTCTAATTCTTTACATCACACCTTTATAGAGTAAGAAAGGTTGTTGATCTTCTATAAGCGTGAAGATTTACAGTTACTAATGTTACAACCCTCCCCCCCATTCATATTCTTCTTACCTTTCCAGTTTTTCCCTTATAGAAGAAATGAAGAAAGATATTTACACATATCTCCTTCCTACTTTGACCTACCCAAGAAGGTGAGAAACTAAATCTTCGGTGGTGAAGGGCATCATCCCTGAAAATTTGGTTTGTGGAGGTTTGATTCTAATGGACGTACAAGATATTGGCTTCATGGTTTGTGTGTATGAAAATATTTTAACATGGATCGATGAAGGGAGAGATTGCAGGACATCAATACATTGCAAACATGCTTACATGATGTGAAAACAAGTTTACAGGATGTTTCACCTACCTGAAAACCTAGAATTTGACGAGGTGTGGACCTGATATGTTTTGTGGAGTTAAACACATGGAATCAACTTTGCAGAGTCAAGGTTCACAATTGTGGGTCACAGGGCCATGAGGATATCGTACTATTATTACCACTTAGGTTGGATAGACCTACAAAGATTTCCCTGCACATTTTGTGGACTGTAGGTTCACGAGTAATTCATATAAGTAGTTTATTATGCGATTCTGATTGGATGCCACCATGAACTAGGTCCCATCAATAAATAACGTAAAAAATAGCGTCGCACTATCAAGTTACAAGTTACGGGGATGTTATGAATTGACATACCAAGTAGCGCCGCAATATTGAAAATTCAAATGAATAAGGAATGTGTATAGGATACATGTGTTCGACCTCTTATGAATTTTTTGTAAGGGATGAATCCCCCCTTTTTTTCTTTTTGGGAATTTCTAGTAAGGCATGAAAACTATCATCGTGTCAATGATCGTTCTCATAGAATTGGGATCCTGAGCATCTGGATTTTCTCCATTTTAGAGCTTTGGTTTCATGACGAGGTTCCTACTTGGATACAAGAGAAAAAAATTTATAGTCTTCCTTCCTCTATAGTCCAAAACTAAGTAATATTTCTCCTAATCTGCTTCCTTAAGTCTACACACTTTCAATTTAACACTCTATATGTCCCTATGACTTCATCGTGTTACAAGTATCAGATATAAATAAATTAATAGGTGTATCATAAATGAGAAAATTTTTGTTTGATAATACCCATGCCTTTCATTAAAAAAATATTACCACAAATGCTCTGCATGATTGAAAGATGTGTATTTGATAAGTGCACCCTTGTTCAAGAGAAATTGTTTCTTCTTTTGTAATGCAATATGTAAGAGCATAAGAGATTAATTTATGCCTTCTAGATCATCTTGGAAGAGGATCTTCCTGAAGATTATGGATGAAACATCAAACTTTCTTATTGGGAAGCATAGTCATACATCTATTTCTATAAGAATTAGCTGATATTAACCAATTTGGATAGCTCATTATCCGTTCATACTTAGGAATTTTTAGTAATATAGGATTGAGGAGAAATTAGATGAGTTAGGAAAACTAGGGAGTCCGAATTGGCCAAGGCTTCAACTATAAAAATGCTTCAAATTTGAATCATAACAATTTCAAGGGTTCTGATGTGAGGGTTTTCAACTTTGTCAAATGGAGAACCAGGAAGTTCATTTTAGGCTTCTTTTTTTTATCAAGGTTAATCCTAACCTTACTGGTTCTCTGTTTCTTTATTTTGTATTAATGATTCCTCAAATTGATTAAGGATTTCAATTCTTTGATTTATTTTGAGAGAATTTGTGACCTTATAACATCAATGCTACCTCCTTATCCTTAGATGTAAGATAAATCAATAAGTGACCAATTAACTTTGTTTTTGAGGTATCAAAACAAAAATCAATGATGAAAAGGATTTTAGAAGAAGCTTTCCAAGTAATATTCCCAAGGTTTAGTGAGACAATTGGTAGAGATTGGCCTAGAAATGTGTAGTCAACAAAGGATTATTCAAGGGTAAATAATCGTCAAATATCTATATCTATGTCTCTATGGGTAGTGAAAGGGTAAGGTAGGTTAGGATTTTAGGGTTAGGATCAATAGGGGACTCATTTTATTTGGCTTATAAAAGTGAAAGAAATAGAAGGGTTGTTGTGACCACAACAACATTGTAGGGTGGAAATTAAGGCTATAACAAATGCTCCCTAATTTGTGAGGTCAGGAAAGGAATGGTGGCTAAAACAAGTTACAATAAAATGTCACCAATGTGAGGCAATGTGAGGATAGAGCAAAGAGATCATGAGGTCAAAGAGTACCTGAAATCAAACACCAAGGATATAAACATGTATAGACCATCCACAAGGTAGACATACTGAGACTCGAAAGAGAATCAAAGCATAGACACCAAAACAATACACTGCGGATCCATGAAATGAAATGAAATACCATGGCCATGAAAAAGTACATGATGGATCCATGTCATCAATGAGATCATAGCCATGAGAAAATATAATGTGGATCTATGTCACAACATATACATTAGGAATACATCGAGCACCGAGGAGAGTGCCCCCAAAGTCTTCAAAGTATTAATATAGCAGTGATATACTCCATTGCAGCTAGGGAGGGGTGATGTGCACTTTGAAGGAATGATGTGGCCTGAAACCCCGATGGTATGATTATACAACATTTGAATAGATGAGATGATGTTGAGCATGGTAGAAATTGTCTGATTACCAATCATTGAGGTATATTGTTAACATACGTGAGGGGACCCACTAATGATGAAAATGGACCCCAAGGTACCTTGACCCAGGAGGATCCAAAATTTTCACAGAGGTCCAGGAGGATTAAAAAATGCTCAAAAACTGATCATCTCAAATGCTCTCGAAAAGGGCGTCATTGTGTAGAGCTCGATGATATATTTCCAATGACGCAAAAATTGCCTCAAACGGAGTTCGTATGAAAACATTGTGGTCGGTGAAAGTTCAAGTCAATTGGGAAAAAAGTCAAAGTCAAGGTGAGATGTGTCACCAATGGAAGGGTGACATGTGGCACGACCATACAACCCATATGGTTCCGATGTGGCAATGCCATGGAGCACCATTTGGCACATCGTATGTATAATTGAGTAGATGATATGGAAATCATACAATTTGAGTGGTCCAATTGTAAATTGACATGTGGAAATGATCTATACAAGTTGACTAATGAGAGGCTACCACGTGGAAGCCTCCCATTGGACTTCTTTGGGTAAGGTCGACCAAAATATGGTTGAGAGCCTAGAGGATCGAAATTGGGTCTCTCACATAATAATCGTACGACCTCACCATTATGCCCATCGCATATCACTTAGTTGTATATGGTTTGGTTCCTATTTAAGTTTGGTATAAGTTCAATTGGAAGAATAATAGGATCAAGGGAATAGCCCCCAATCCTATAGTTATTGTATATATTAATGTTGTAACCAACATATACAACCACAGGGTTAATAACCATAACCAACATACTATATATGAATTATAGTTACAACAAAATCACCGACGCGAGAGAGGTCTGCGGTCTTGAAACCATGAATGCTTCCCCCACAAACCAATGCTTTAACCAATGTACCCAATGCGCCTTTTATTTCGGAGAGGCAAAAAAAATTCATTTAAGTTTTCCTTGAACTTCAGATGGAGGTTAGGGCCCACACCCTATTTAAGCAGTGCATGGATCAAGGCACCAACACAAATGACATAATATGGATTTAGTCTTGAAGTTCATGCTAGAGGTATCAAGACTTTGGTATTGCATCGTAATACATGCCAAGAGGTTCCTTAATGAAAATATATGAAGTTTGTACTCATTTTTCTCGAAATTCCACAAGGAATTCAATGGTGCACTCTATTTATGATTTTGAGAAACATGTAAAAAGGTCACTGTAAAAAAAAAATCATTTGAACATTAATAAAGCGGTCTCAATTGGAATCAGACCCAGAGACGTAACCCAAATTGGGTGAACTTCGTTAACAAACTTGTGTATGTGATTTTGGTATTGTTGTTCTATTGTCGCTAAATTATTTTCAAGTTATTTATCATTGAAGTGGATTTGGATAGATAAGTAAATTCACATGTATTATGCAATCAATCAAACGATCATTATTATTTCGAAATCCAGTTAGATTTTTTTGTGAATTAAATAATAATTAACATCTAAGGATTTTTCAGATCAAGTTGGTATCAGAGATGGTTTTGAAAAGAGTTTGATAGTGAATGCTTACAAGATCCAGATTCAATCTTAGTAAAGGAAAAATTGCAAGTTACAAGTCAGAGATCCAAAGGAGATTTCGTAAGAGAGACATGGTTTCTGAAGGAAAGGAAGGAGAATATCCTCCCATGAGACATAAGGAAATTATGGCTACACTTCGCTCAATGAGGGAAATAATAGATGATTTATATTGAAGAGTCTATAAGATTGGGGACGAAGAATATTTGGTAAAATATGAAGGAGGAGTTGAAGGTGGTGGACCTTTAGAACCCTCTTCACCATCATCTTCTTTTGGTGAAAGTGAACACTCTTCTCATAAGAAGAATACCTCTAAGAAGTCTTCTTTCTCTCATACTCATAATTTTCCTTTATTAAAATTAGACATTAAGTTCTAGTTTCCAATTTATGATGGAGAATTGAATGCAAAAAAGTTGGACAATTGGATCAAGCAGATAGAGGTATATTGCAGGGCACAAAAGATTGTGGATGACACTGCAAATATACAATTGGCTACTCTTCGTCTAGGTAGCACAACCTTGATATGGTGTGAAAGTAAGACAAAAGGTTATCTCGTTCAATAGGGTAAAATAATTTCTTCTTGGGATGAATTTACTACTGCAATTAGAAAATATTTTATCCATTGGCTTATGTGCAAACTGCAATTATAGAATGGCAACATCTCCGACAAGGAAAAGGGGAAAATGAAGTAGAAGTTATTTTGAAATGTCCCAAGCCAACCACTGCCATAGAAGTCAGAAGCTTCTTAGGAGAAATACAGTACTGGAGGAAATTCATTGCTAATTTATCTTTCATAGCAGCTCCTCTACATGCATTAACAAGTGTAAAAAAAGTCTTTCAATGGGGAGGAAAGCAACGAAAATTATTTGAGACATTGAAGGAAAATATAAGCACCACGCTAGTTTTGGCTCTACTAGATATAAAACAACCATTTGAGATTCAAACTGATGCAAGCGGATATGCCATGGGAGTAGTCTTGATGCAACAAGGTAAACCTATATGATATGGAATTGTATGTGTTGGTACAAAGTGTTAAGAAATGGAAGCATTAATTAATGGGAAAGGAGACAATAATTCATACAGATCATCGACCATTATAGTAGTTTCGATCACAGACCAAGCTACAACAATCACGAAATTTCATGTGGATGGGTTTCTTACAACAATTTCATTTGGTAATTAATTATAAAAGAGGTATTCATAAAAAGGTTGCAGATATGTTGTCAAAACCAATGATCAATGCATCTATAATACTAAGGTATAATCCCTTAGCTCATGAAAGTTATGTTGAACAATATACAAGGAATGATGATTTTTAGGATGTGTATGAAGCATTAACTCATGGAAATCATCATTTGTATTATCATATGTATGAAAATTTGTTATATCATCTTGGGAAGATTTGTATACCCAGGGATGAAAGAGAAAATGTAATTAGATAAGCTCATACATCTCTCATTTCTAGTCATTATGGGGTTGGTAAGATAATATCACAGTTACAAAGATATTGTTATTGGCCTCAAATGAATGAGACAGTTTCCAAGTATGTAAAAGGGTGTGTTATGTGTGCCACAAGAATTTTTGGGGAAGTTTTGGTCTCATTTATGGGAGCTAATGGACACTAAGTTAAAGAAGAGAACAACTTTTCATCTCTAGATAGATGGATAGACAAAGGTGGTAAACAAAATAGTGGTACATTTACTGCGAGGATACTGCAACAAACATCCTAAGTTATGGGATGAACAATTTCCCTATGTGCAACATGAAAATAATAATGACATGCATTATTCTACTAAGAAAACTCCTTTTGAAGTATGTTTGGGGTACTTTCCTAAATCACCTATGGATTTTTCTTTTGGAGAAGCAAGTAAAGAATATGGAAAACATGATACAAAAAAAGAAAAGAGGTTCATTCAAAGGATCCAACACATACATCAAGAAGTACAAGAACAATTGGAGAAGATCCAAGGAAAATATAAGGCAAGGCATGATAAACATCAGGTTGATCATCGGTTTCAAGTCAGTGATCAAGTATGGTTACATATCGGCAAGGATAGAATGAAGGGTGAAGGTCAAATGCTCAGACCAATCCGATATGGTCCATTCAAGACCTGGAAAATATTGGTACTAATTCCTTTAGTTTAGATCTACCATCCTACATACAAATGTATTCAATGGTAAATGTTGAGAATTTGAAACTTTATGAGCCTCCTATGATTATGAATGAATATGAAAGTATTCTAGTTCTGAAAGTTGATGATGTTTCTCCAGAGTACTTAGACGAGCTGCAGGAAGATGTTATTCTCAATAGAAGAATTAGGACTTCACAACGAGGTGATGTGGAATGTATTCAAGTTGGTCTTAAAGGGGTAAAACCAAGAAAAACAAAGTGGGTCGAGATTAGAAAGGTGAGAGAGATTTACCCTCCCTTAGTTGTTGATTAATCAAAAATTTTGATGGTCCAAAAAAATTCTAATGGGGAGGAATGATCGAGGAGGATTGATAATGCTCACAGAGATCCAGGAGGATTAAAAAATGCTCAAAATTTGATTGTCTCAAATTCTCTTGAAAAAGATGTCATTGCATATAGCTCAACAATAGATTTCCAACGACACAAAATCACCTCAAACGGATTTCATATGCAAAAGGTATGGCTGGTCAAAGTTCAGGTCAACAAGGAAAAAAGTCAAAGTCAAGGTGACACATGTCATCATTGGAAGGGTGACACGTAGCACGATCATATATCCCATACGGTGCAAATGTGGCAATGCCATGGAGTTCCATGTGTAACATCATACGTCTAACTGGGAAGATGATATGGCGATCGTATAGTTTGAGTGGTCTATTTGTAAATTGACATGTGGAAATGATCTATACAAGTGGACCAATGAAAGTTTGCCAGGTGGTAGCCTCCCATTTGCCTTATTTGGGTAAGTTTGAACAAAATATGGTTGAGATCCTGGAGGATCGAACCTGGGTCTCTCGCATAATACTCCAATGACCTCACCATTACACCCACCACATATCACTTAACTGTATATGTTTTGGTATAGGTTCAATTAGTGGAATAATAGGATCGAGGTAATAGCCCCCAATCCTATAGTTATTGTATATATTAATGTTGTAACCAACATATATGACCGCGAGGTTAATAACCATAACCAACATACTATATAAGAATTATAGTTACAACAAAAGCATTGATGGGAGAGAGGTTTGCGAGCTTGAACCTGTGACCTCTTCCAACACAAACCAATGTTTTAGCAAATGCTCCCAAGGTGCCTTTTATTTCAGAGAGCCAAAAAGAATTCATTTAAGTTTTCCTTGAAATTTAGATGGAGGTTAGGACCTGCACCCTATGTTACTAGTGCATAAACTGAGGCACCAACACACATGACATAGTACATATTTGGTCTTGAAGTTTGTGCTAGAGGTATCGAGACTTTTGGATTGCACCGTAATGCATGCCAATAGGTTCCTTAACGACAATTATGAAATTTATACTCATTTTTCTCAAAAATTTGGAAGGAATTCAATGGTGCACTATGTTTCTGAGTTTGAACAATGTGTAAAAAGATCATTGTTAAAACACAAGTCTTTGAGAATTAATAAAGTGATCTCAATTGGAAGAGGACTCAGAGATGTAGCCCAAATCAGGTGATCAAAGAACATAGAACATACACCCATAGATTATGTGAAGAAGTAGAATCACCAAATACAACTAACATAGGGATGGATGACTCAACTGGTCAACAGGACGATAGATGACCAACTCAGGCTTAAATTCCCTTGAACATATAACATGACATGATGATGACTTGGAAACAAAACTCAAGAGCATGACTAATATAGTGCAACAACACAGGAGGCACTGAAGTACTCTCCATGATGATTGGAAGAGTAACCAGCCGGAGGAGTATTTGTGACTCATATTAATGGTATGGCTCCTAGGAAAGATATAAACCAACTATAAGAAAATGACTCAAATGGGTTCCATGTTCAAGGGTGACACCACTGATACTACCATTTCATGAATAGATCAGTGGTAAAAAATAACCTCTTTTATTTTCATTTTTATTTTTTGGTTTTGTGTCTCCTTCATGGTTTAATGAGCATGAAAGAGAGATAAAAGTGTGCTTTATAGTGTATTTTTTTGTTTAGTTTTTACGAGCCCGGAAAAATTAAAAAGTATCCTCATGATGTGTCTTTTTCGTTTCCTTTTACGAGTGCAAAAAAGAGGTAAAAGTTTACTTAGAAGGTGTATTTTCTATGTCTTTTTACTAGTCCAAAAAAGAGGTAAAAGTTTACTCATAAGGTGTCTTTTTCATAGTTTAGAAAGAATGAAAATGATTTAAAAGTGAGCTCGTCCAATGCCTTTTTATGTTTGAACGAGCACAAAAGGGGTAAACGTTAGCTCGTCTGGAGAGAATGAGTGGACAAAAAACATGCTTCTATGTTCCAAGTGCATGGAACTGACCTAAGAAAAATGAATGCAAATGGGTACTGGCAAGTGAGGTCCACTCTTAGTAGTGGTGCTATCCATGGGTAGATGGTCACAAAATGGAGGCTAAATAATGCAAAAGGTGAGTGGTCAAGTGTTATGGAAATAACAGTAAGAGAGATCAAGGAAAATAGTAGTGCAACAATAGGTAGCATGGAATGAGAAACAAATGCACAGGAGACCATAAAGTAACAAAAAAATGATGGGAACCCCCTTGAAATATGGCCAGAATATAGATTAAGAGAGAAGAATGAGGCTTAATTTCAAGTCATGGCAGGTCTACAGGAGGGCTCTCGGGCCTATAGGAAATCACAAGAGGAGAACCAAATGGAAATACAAGTGCTAAATAGGGTGCCCATGAAGGGTAGGCACTACCATGTAAGTTATGACATGCAAAAGGAATGACTAATGTCACAACCTGACGAGATCGGACCTAAGACATGATATTGTTAGGATGGTTAATAATACAAATCATGGATGCAGGGAAAAACCTATCCCTATATGCCAGTTGGAGACATGTACCTCAAGTTCAGTGTATGTCACCATATTTTTGCTAAACAAAACATCATAGATTCCTATAAAACACTTCTAGAAATACTAGACTCGGGGTTAAACTACATATTTAAATATAAAAAAATGAATGTTTTTGGATTTTTTGGATATGATATATGCAATACAAAAAAAATCACACCATACACCTATGTACAAGGCACCATGCATCCAACACTTTACAAAAATTATATCCCATTTCTAGGCTATGTCCAAGGTTCTTTCTTGTCATTGATGAACTCATGAGCCATTGTCGGCATCATATGGGTCACCATGCTAGGGCCATGCCACATAGTAAAAAATTTCTATGGTTGAAGATACTCATCATGAGATGTTTTGTGAGATATGGTAGCTCTTTGATGATGCCCATCAAGCATGAAGGATTCACGAAATGTGAATCTTTTACATAAGGGGGAGAAAATAATTTGGTGGCAAGTTCCGAAAAACATAACCAAGGAAAAAAAGGGTCAAGACTGAGAGGTATACTGGATGTCCCAACAAATTCCCCCAGTTCTGAATCAGTACTCATCAAATCAGGATAAGATGATCTATGTGTCACCTCATCGTTGGGATCAACTATAGAATCCATGACATCAAGGATGGCCTCATCTAAAGGAAACTTAGTATCTAGGAAATCATGTGAACTCAGAGAGTCAACAAACTATGTGAGCTGAGTAGGATGATCACACTCCATATGAGAATGAAGTTGATGACCAGTTCCAACTAAGGCTGACAAGATCACTCGAGATGCAATATCAGCTGTGGAAAGTAACATACTGGCTCTGAAAGACTCAATATCCTCTGGATGAGGAACCACTCAAAGATCAAAATATCCAAGGGATCCACTGGTAAATGGAGAAATCATATGGATAGGAGCAATATGGTAGTAGGAGGTGGTGGGGAAAGGGGAAATGTACCCATTAGCGAGGAATCCTTGAACATCCTCGCACCAACACTCATGTAAGAACTCTAGGAATCACCGACAAAGGGTATATTATAACCCACATTGGATCCAATATTGGGGGTACAAAGGTAAGTTTGTTGAGAGTGGCTATTTTACCTAATGAAGGAAGCGTAAAACCCTAAAGAAGAATGAGACAACTATAGTCATCTCATAGAACCAAGTACACCCGAGTAGTATATTATACTCAAGAGGTGTGTTGACAACCTCCATGATAATGGAGATAGTATTACCACCTAGCTCAATGGGAAATGTAGTGAGAATACCATGATGTTGGAACATGTGTCCCTTGAATTCCTTCAAAATGTTTTTATATGTATTGAGCTTCAGAGACCCAAGATATTTCTAATAAGAAATGGACGTGATGCAAGTTGAGTCTCCTTCATCAACCACAATGTGAAGGATGTTTTTTCCCATTACTCTCACTTTAGTCTATAAAGTGATTTGGTGGGAAAGATTACGATGAACTTAATCTGAATCAAAGGTAATAAGGATAAACTATAAGGGATCAACCCCCTTATAGAAGATCACAAAGCTTTCCACTGTGCAAGGAAGCTTTGGAGGACTTCAAGAGTAGACATGGAACATTTTGTTTGGGATAAGTATTCAACAATGTTGTAGTTGTGGGTGGCTTGTGCATTCAGGTTGTGTGTCATGCATCGAAGAACACCCTTTGGGGGGGGAATAAATGTCTCAAAGGATGGCTTCACAATCTAGAGAGAGCCAACGAGATGGGAGGAGGAAGTAGTCTCTTGCGTGACATGAGTAGTCTCTGAATTGTCATATTTGCAAGCTCAAGTTTAGAGATTAACCATCTAGTCACACATGTAGATCATGGAATTTGAGGATGACCTCTCATATTGAGGGGAACCTTCCATTCCCCCTCGTGGGAGGATATTATTTTTTGCAACCATTTGTTGGGGCTGAGGGGGGAAATGATGGGTCAAAACAATAGGCTGCTGGGAGGCCTTTTGCTATGAAAAATAACGATGGATATCATCCTTCCTAGGAAGTTGATAAGTAGGGTGGTCCTCCCCATAAACCATGTAGGGGAACTGAATCTTCCTCTTTTAGTTTATGCCCCCCCTTGATTTTTTTGGGTTGGAGTAGTCCCTCGCTCAGTATTGGAAATTTTCTTCTTATTATTCTTCATTTTCCCTCTAGGTTGTTGAGGATTCTTCGTTACATGGATTGCATTGAATTCACCTCTGAGGTATGAGTGGGGACCAAGGTAGTTTTAGAAATAGGCACAACAATTGAAGGGTTTGGAAAAATGGTCATTTGACTCATCCAATCAATCAACTATCCCATATTGGCATGGGATACATAACCAACCACACCATCAACATGAGGTCTTGGGTTCATTTTTCTCAGATCTCTTGACGGTTAAGGAGAATGTGGGATGATATCATAAAGAGTTCCCAATCGAGAATAAATCAAATCTAAGTGTTGAGAATGTAATATGTCCTTCTCTTCGATAAACACCCTTGCCATAACAACATCCTTGGAAATGGGTGGTGAACCATTCCATTAGGAGTTGGTCAGGTATTTGGGTCTTGATCATCCTACATCTTCATCTCCACTCATGTAATGATCGGAAATGTGAGTGGAAGTATCTTGATGCAACTATGTCAAGAGCTTTGTTCCTATCTCATACCATATGGCAAATTGGTAATGTGTCAAAAATGTCATAGCCAAGTCATTGAAACTATTGAAGGAAGCATCCTTTAGTTCTATGTACCATTTGGCAAAAATTTCAATCAAGGATCTTTGGAAAAGATGCAATCATATACTGTCATCCATAAAAGAGTTGGATGAAAACCATAAATGATACATCATGATGTGTGTGGATGGGTCTTTTCTTGGATTTCCATCAAATTTCAACATATCATATAGAAGCTTTGCAGGTTTAATTGACCATGTGGGATCGTGGGAAATGGGGTCATTCGTCAGACACGAAAGATTAAGAAAATATAATGTCACCAATAGGGGCAACACCATATGAGAAAATGAATATTAGGATGAGGATGAAGCTCCTAGAGTTCCAGATGAACCTTGCATCCCCCCCATGTTTGTGCTTCTAGAAGGATACATTGTTCCAGGAGGGTGATTTCCCCCAAGAATGGAAGAACACCTATGAGGATTAATTCTCTCAGGACTAGACATGCCCTTGAGGGTATTTACAGAACCTATAAAAAACTAACCTCCTAAACAAAAACCATCCCTAGGGAAGAAACCACCGAGACCAGAGGTAGGGAGAAAGGGATAATCACCCCACTACGTAAAGTTTCCCCCAGGGACATGAATGCCCCTAGGAATAGTTATGAAAATGGAAGGAAATGGCATGCTAACCCATGGGATATTGAACCCCCCAGAAACATTTCTTCCCTTAGAGTAACTAGGAACAACCCCATACCCACTTAGTATATTCCAACTAAAATGAAAATCTACCCTCGACATTACCGGGCTACTTGTAGGAATGGTAGAGGTAGAAGGAAATCTACCTCCCATGTTGAAACCCAAGTTTGCCCCCCCACTAGAAGAAGATATAGATGTGGTCATTGACACCGATGAGATGGGTGTAGGAATGCTTAGTATGCTAACTAAAGGAAAATATAACATATTTATCATCTCCCAAATGGAGGGACCTGATGATATGGAAAAATATGGGATAGGTCCAAATACACTAATGGACAACAAGGAGGACATTACTAGTATGCCTCCTACAAATCTTGTCGATGGGATATATGGCATTGATACATTGGGTGAAACACTTGGACTTGACATGATGTAAGTTTCATTGAACAAAGAAAAAGGATCACTAAAGAAGTCCCTAACCTGGACAAGTACAGGAGCGTCAGGACCAATCAAAGGAGGATTGAAATAGGTGGAGGAATTTTATTGACCACTTCAACTTCAAAGGACAATCTCTCTTTGGCATGTAATTTGTATATCTCTTCAAATTATTTTTCACCTATCTCACATCTCTTAAGAGGTGGTTGGACCTCAGTGATGGGCGCAATTCCTCATAATCAACGGGACCAATGACACAGTGGTTCAACCATGATGAATAGAATGTGTCAAAATTTTAACAACAATCAACCTAAGGCCAACTAAGACTTGGAATCAAAGAGAAAAATCCTAAAACATCTAGGCAACAACAAGAAAACCAATGTCTTAGGGGGCCTTCCAAAAACCAACCCTTTGGGGGAGATGAAGTCCCCACAATATTGGCTAGCGAAGGTATGAGGAGCAATTATGATGATATTGTGAAACAACCCTGACTGGTGTAAGCACTCTTTATTAAGGAGAGCACCCTCTAGGGGAATTGAGACCATGGATGAAAATATTCCCCAGGTACTACAGACACGTCCCACTTACAGTGATCTTTGTAGGCTACCTAGGAGAAACCACTAAGGTTACCACCTCATAATCAATGAGTGGACTAAGAGTCACAGGTCGAATCACATGTAAGGGCAGGGTGATTATTCCCAAAGCTTTGAAAGTGCTACCTCACATGGAGGTGTCGACACTAACGAAACCCCTGTATATGTAGTAGTTGAATAAATATCACAAACACCAAAACAAGCAGAGATGGGGTAATCACCCTATTTCCTTGATGCAACCTCATGCTTAACTCCTGTGTTAGAGGAGGCTCCTAACACAATGGTTTTAAAAATGGATTTACACTCTCTTTAATGACTCCAAGTTTCGTTTTGTGGCCTGTTGGCAGCCAATTCAATTTTTTCCATTGCCTTAAAAGCTGCCTACACCTATGTCTCTTGAACTTCAAATTTCTGTCGCATTTTGCAAATAGAAGACATTTTCATTTCATGCGACACTTGCAAATTGATTTCAATTTAGTTTTCACGAATGAAAGCGTGAAAAATCCTCCATCGTTATTTGAACTGTCATGATCTTCTCATTGATATTCTGAAAGGCATTTACCTTTGGTTTGTTATTAAGTAGCTGAAATGATTTTTCGAACTATGTCCATTTGCCTATTCTTAGTTTGATTGCGCAACTTGATTTTTATTTGATTGATAAGGTTTTGAGCATGTAAATTTATGGGTTATATTTGATTTCATAAGGGTCATGGTTGATCTTGTTTTATATAATGTGATCCTTATTATTATAATCTCTTAGCTTGTCGATTTTATAAAATCATTGGTCACAATGTTATAAACTTTGATTACATATTATGCAACAAGCGCATGGGTAACATATGAGTCTGATTTCATGTTGAATGGCAATAGTTTGAAGTTATGCAATGGCACGTTGGTTAAACATTTGGGTTTTTGATTTAACGTTGGTTTGAATTATTACAGACGCATATTTAACTTTGGGTTTTGATTTAACATTTAACATTCATGGTTTCAAACAATAGATTGGCGTATTGGTATATCATCCACCGTTTAAATCCTTGGGTTGGCCAAATATTATGGTTTGAACGATGCCATGATTGATTGAACAGCATTGTACCTTGTCATTAATACTATGCATGGTGGTGGATAATCCCACCACCCCCGCACGCATACATTAATTAGCCTCCCCTTTGAGCGCTTGTATCTGTTAGCCCAAACGATTTTGCGCCTGTGTGTTGTTGTTTCTCCAAACCCTACCATGTGCCCGCACCATGGCTCCGGTCATAAGGGCTGAACCCAATGGTAGTCAGGCGTTGTTGATGTTCGATAGTGCTTACAGTAACCTTGAGGAATTTGGATGGCTCCCGTTCATACGAAAGTTTGATGGCTTTAACCCTAGAGTGGCTCAGCAATTCGCATTAACCTTTGATGGCTGCCGAGCCAAGGTTGGGAATGTGAAATTAGAAATTGACGAGCAATTTCTCAGTTTAGCTACTGGTCTTCCTGCTTTCAGACAGAGATGGTCAAAAAATTGCAAAGTGGAAGATGTCCCGTGGACATTGCTCTTCCAGTCACGAAGGGTGAGTTCCTGTGACAAAGGTCTGCCCGCGAATATCCTCAAGCAATGTTGGCACGAATTTCTGATGATAACCAAGTAGTTCATCACCTGCGAGGGCCAGTATGGTTTCGTTTTCTTGTACCACCTGCGGCTACTTATGGTTTTCATGGGCTATGAGCTTAATATGCCTTACTACTTGCATAGGAGTCTGTTTAAAATGTCTAAAAGATACAAACGGAACCAGGCCGATAACAACCTTTTTCATTTTGGGTTAGTTAAAATGCTTGTGGTTTGTCATTTGGGGTTACACCGAGACTGTTGGAATGATTTTATTAATCGCAATAACTTTGATGATTCAAGCCCACCATAGGTTGACAAACCTGTGGTGAGAAAGAGCAAGTCGGTACCCCCTGTGCCTTACAGTGCTCTGTTACCTAAACCCCTACCCGACTCACCTATTGGCCTACCCAATTCTGTGACCAAACATGTCAAAATTGTTAAACCCGTGGCTAAAAGGCCTAAAACCAAACCTACTGCGAATTCCAAAGGCAAAAAGAACGCCTGGTTAATCTCTCGCATGGCAAGAAACAAACCAAAAACTCCTGTCAACCCTGACCCTATTATGGTGAGTGAAGATTCTGACTCAGAGGTTGAACGTTACCTGGCAAGTGAGTATCCCTATTCAGAAGGTCTGTGTGACAAACCCGCATACGATTTTGTGAAAAACCTACCACCTTGCTTGCAAAACGACCCTAATTATCCAGGCATCAAAATGCCTTATGAAACCCCCGGTGACTCATCAAAACCCCCTCCTGCTCTATCCGAACCAGCTGCTCCACCATGTGATCAATGTGGCTCGTGGTTAGAAAGGTATTACCTTGATGTGCCAATGATACAATCCAGAATTCATGCTCTGCAGGATAAAGTTGCAAAGCTCACCAGTCAAAAGGCTAAATTGCCATCCACTGATAAGAAACAGCGAACAACAGGTTCTATTTTGTTTAAGAATGTGGAGTCGGCTACAACGGTCGTCAATTCAAAATTGGCATAGCTCAAGCAGCCTCACTGGTATGACTATCACCTGTTTATATGACAAACTCATAAGCTCTGTTTACAGCGTGGATTTACCTTGACACATAAGCATGCATTATTGTATATAATTTTGTTTTGATAAATCAAATTTCGTTTATCGTTGATTGGATTTAGTTTTGATTCGATTGATCGTGTTATGGATTTGATGGTTTTAATTTGGTTTGAATTGAATACTCTGTTGCTTATTGAAGTTGTTAATATTTTTCCTAAACACAGGCTGTTTTTGGTATTCCAATTTCGAACACAGTTAATGTTTCGATTCGAATTGGTTATATTCTATACGATATGGTTGGCAATAATGGTTAACTGTTATGATTTTATATTCCATGTCTTTTTCGACCAATTCGAATACCATTCTGTTAATGCATAACCAAACTGCGAATAGATATGAATCATAACTGTTATATCCAACCAATCGATTCGCATTATTTGACCATGTTATCAGCACGATTCATATTGCAACAAATATATTGTTTAAATTTGTGATTATGCCCAGGATTATGATTTGTTTCTATATTGGACTCAGTCACGATTCGATTTGATTCTTGCCCAGTTTATGATTATTACCTCTGTCAATTTGATGATGGTTGTGACTACTATTTTTGGTCCTGTCTATTGACTGTGTAATGCTCAACGATCGAAGTCTATGGCAGAGTTTGGTTGATGCTGTTATGAATGTTTTATTTGATGCTGTAATTGTAACAGCCTTTCCATATTGGTATTTGATTAAAACAATATGAATCATATGCACATTGTTACAGCCATAACAAATCGATTATGATTATGTTTGATTACATCGTATCTTATACGATATGATTCACTATTAATTTCATTTGGATATGAAACAGTTTGGTTACTACTTGACCCGATTTTATGGCAACTAAAAAACAGAGCATTCTTATCCTGTTTCGATTGCATCCCTTTCGATTTTGTTAATTTGAATGATAAATTTAGTTGAACCATTAGTGATTCGATTTTAATGTTTATTAAAAGAAAATTAAATTGGATTATTTAAAAAAAAGATTTCGTTTGATTTCTATCTGGTCCTGTATGCTATTTTAGACTAGCTACAGAATCAGATGATTCTGTAGCTAAGTCTGCAGGATCAATTTTTTATTGTTTTGTTGATGAAATGTCTTTCTAATTGGTTATTTTTGGTTAATTGCAGATCAATTCGAAATGGCAGTGGCTTTGATGAGCAGTTAGGGGATATTTCAAAGATTTCTCTTGCATTTTGATTTCCTAGTTTAGTTAATTTTGGGATATTTCCCAGATTATGTAAAACATTTTGATATTATCCATAGGGAGGTTTTACCCTGTGGAGAGACTTATATATACTTATGATTTTTGTAATAATGTTCATCCTCATTCGTGGGAGAACAAGGATATGGAGTTTTAATACAGATTGAAGCATAATTTGGTGTTTTGTCACAGCTTTAGCTTCTCATTATATCAACATTTTGTTTCATGTTGTGTATATCAGTTTGTATCTGGTTTATGACTACTTTAGCTATCTAAATCATGTGCAAATGATATAATTTTAATCACTGTAATCCATATCTGGTTTCTTCCAAGTGTATAGAAGATATAAAAATTGTTTAATTCAGTTTGTGAATGACAGATTTATCTTCTTCATGAATTGAATTGTTAAATATAAGTTTTTTCATAACAGGTTTCCCTTATTGCAGAAATTTATAATCATATAGTTGTTATAATCTTTTATGTCTTGTTTGTCCTGTAAATAACTCGAAGAGCAGCGCAGCCTTTCGTTTACGAAAAGATTTTGGAATAACCGGTGCGAGTTTACTTCCTCCGACCAGCTTCGAAGTCAACAAACGCAGGACAAATTAGGAGCGTTTCCAGGTCAGTTAGTCTTGTTGTTTTTATTAGTAGTTTAGTTCATATATTAGTTTAAAGTTAAATTTAGTATATTAGATCATTTAATTTCAGTAGTTATATTTCTTATTCATAAAATATAAAAATAAAAAAATATCTTTGGCTGTCTTAGGACAGAAAATACATGAGTTTTACAGGTTTTATTTAAATCTGTCAATTGTGTATATATTGTATATTTGTGAATAAGTTATAATTAGTAATTAGATATTTAATTGCTAGAGTTAGTGTATTAATAATTAGTAAATTGTATATAATAGTTAGAGTAATTTATATTTAGTTTTAGTTTAATTTAGTTTGTTTTAATTATATTAGTGTATTAGTTTAGTTTTAGTTAGTTTAGTTTCTTTTAGTTAGTTTTAGTTAGTTTTATTTGTTTTAGATAAATTAATTAGTTTAGGTTAGTTTTCTCTTTGGTTTTTCTTAGGACTTTAGAGCGGCCAACGGAGCCATTAAATCTGTCAGGGTGGTTCATTCCAAACGGCTTGGGTTATTTAGACAACCCCGGACCAGTTCCACTCTCTCAATTGACTGATGGGCAATTTCGCCCGTCAACATGGCCTTGGAGAATTCACTCTCCAATCCTATTTCAAGGCCCTAAACCTAGCAAATGTTGTTTTTCTACAAAGAAAAAGAGTCTATCTAATTTTAGATTACGAAATATTTTTCTTATGGTTACTTTTAAGTCAAGGGAAATGTGTGTAACTTTAGTGATGTTACAACTCTTTACCAACCAAAGCAGTGCAAAGATGCCAATGCGCCAAATTGTTCCATTTGATGAATTCTAGCTATGGGAGGGAAAGAGGCCTTTTTCTTTGCAAGTTTCATAATACAACATCACAATCACCAAGAAAAAAACTCGACAAGATATCTAAACGAAACACAAAAATTATCTTTTGTGCCAAATGCTCAAAATATTTATGCATGCAAATTTTCACTTTCATTTTTTCAATTAAAATGAAAAAGTTTGTTAAACTAAGCAAGAAAAGAAATCCGCAAATTGAAAAACTAGCAATCAACAAGAAAGTGTTGTAGGAAATTGGTAATGATGCATCAAATCTCACTCCAATGTCTCTACCAGAATCATAACCCAAAACTCAAAACAAAAATGAATCTAGCAATGTAAAACTTAATTGCAAAAGGAAACTCAACCAAATGCAACTGGAAAAGAAACACTACCAGATCTGATAAGGTCTATTGGGTACACAACTCAAATCAACAGTTCACTAAACAACAAGGAAATTCAATCAAGAAACCCAATCAAGCCACTCAATCACACCTCAAATCTAAATATAAAACCAAAGGTTCCACAAAAGGCTCAAACAGAGAGAGGATCCATGGAAATAGATCAATTACAGACTCCTTAGATCAAATGCATCCAAATATGATCAAGAGAGATCTGGAAAATTTGCAAATTAATTCCTACAGGGGAATTCATGATTCTTCATGCATGCAACAAGTGATTATATGTAGGAATTCACTATTCAACAATGATGCAACAAGAGACTAGTCGCTTTGGTGTCAACAGACAAAGAGAGACTCTCTGCAAATTTTTGGAAAAATAAAAAGATTTGACTTAGATCTGTTTGATCTAAGATACATTCTCTCCGAGAGAGTGCTCAGGAATACAATGATTGACTCAGAGACAAAAAGCAAAGGTAAATAAGCATGGGAATTCAAACTAGAGAAGAATCAAAGATTCTTCCCCAGTGGAGTCACTAGTTCTATTGCAAAGAAATCTCACCAATTGGATAGAAACAACTTTCTATGATCTACCTACTAATCATAGACAATCAGTGGGTCTATATTCCTAGATAGAAGCAAACAGATTCATAATTATACTAAGAAACAACATAATAGTATACCTTGATCTTAAAGTCCATCCTCGTATGTTCTATATTCTACAATCCTAAAGTTCCATCTCCAACTCCTACAACCTACTTCCTGCACACAAGAGATAGAACAATACCACTCTACTTCTCTTTCTAGTTTTAGAATATTAAATCTAGCTTGTATCTACTTTGATCCACAGGGAAATATATTATATTTGAATATTTGCAAATGAAATACAAATAGTTGGAGGGGAAAACCAATGAGCTATTACTCGATGTGAAAGAAATACATCAATACCATTTACCTCAAAGTGTAGATGCATTCCTCCTTGCCCCTTTCTCCTTGCTCCTCCTCACCTTTTCAACCAAGCTAGGAAACCTAATTGTAACTGATATGAAATGGAAGATCACCTTTTTATTTTGGCAACATAAATTTGTGAATCATTCTTCCCCCCATGCTCAATATTGGCCTTCCTTATATAGATTATTGGAAGAGGCTTGGGAGAGCTTCTAGATATTCTAGAAACCAATGGAGAATTGAATGTTGTGAGTTACAAGGATAATGCCACGAAGAAACAACTCATCCATCACTTACCTCCTTGAAAAAATTTGAATCTAGAAGGTTTTAGGGGAAGTCACTATTTGCACATTGTTAACCAATGACTGGTCACGGGTTTTCATATGTGTGACTAGTGACTAGTCACCCTTTAAGTGCAAATTGACTAGTGACCATCCTCAAAATCTAACTGAATCTTAAGCAAGAGAGTGTGTCTCAGTTGTCACCTTCTTCTATGTTCCTCTTGACACTGTAGGGTTGAAATTAAAGCTATAACAATGAGTAACTTAGGTTTTCTAATGGGCCCCAGGATGATCTCTACATATTGGTCAAATTTCAACTTGGGAAATTGGGCTGAATCTCAGACATTGTGGTATGTGTACCACAACTAAGGAACTTTCCCTAACCGAGGGCCTATGAAGCTTACATTGAAGGTATGAAAAAATCAATCACTTGCTACTCCTTATTGGCTTTGACCTTCTGTCATACATGTGGCTTACTAGGGGAGGCCATTATTTTCTGAAATTGGACAATGCCTCTATATTCTCCGAACTTCTCACTGGGATGATTTCGGTGGTCAATATTTCGACTTAATTAATCTAAATAGTCAACACTATGCTACTTAGTTATTTTCCTCCTCAGCTTTGCACTCTCCTCTCATCTATATGGGTGAAAATGACGAGTCGAACTATGGTTATGGAGTTTCAAATATACCAAGGGTCGCATACCCTTGATACTACCGACTACTGAGTTTTCATAAAAGACATCAATGATTGATCTACCTTGTTATAACCATCACATACTACATGTACCTTATTTCCATAACTATCTACTTTTCCCAAGGTCATTATCAGCTGTCTGTTAGCTAACAAACCACTTTCCCTGCTGTTGTATCCACTCATGTCTTGTTAGTGGGATATCAATGTCCATTATTCCATCCTTTTGAGTTTAATATGGAATTTAAGCCTTAATTTTTTCAAAAATGGGAAAAATCTTCGTTGGTACAACCTGTCGTGTCAAACTTTATTATGTTGATATGTCTATGTTTCCTATTTATTACTCTGATGTTGACTACTCTACCTATTCCCTAAGTCCTATCCTACTGGAGCATAGTGCATAGTTGGGACTATGTGAGTTCATTGCTTGCGCCACTCATCGACTTACGTGATATTAATCAAAGGCACTTGAGGGATGGTGCTACTTGTCGAAGCAACACGGTTGGAAATCAGATGGATCCGTTTTGTATTAAGACTCTACTTAGCTAGCCAATGCTTTTCATAGGAACACATATGTTATTGGGGATTTACCATTAGTCAGAATATTTCCTTGATTGATTCTACTACTTGCACCCATTCTCATAGATGATCATGGTATGTTTCCCACCATTGTGCAGGAATTACTTCCAACACTATGTCAAGGGCCTATATTCTATGGGTTAAGGGAATTTTCTACATCTGGGCAAGGAATGTACCCATCAATTCTGTTCCATCAAACTGATATAGGTTATAGGGAGTTATCCCAATCTTGCACACCAATTTGGTACATTACTACATATGGGTGGACTATTCCACAAAAATTTTCCACTTTTCCACTAGTTTCATATTTTTTTTAAACAAGGCGGGATTTTCGTCGATATTGCCACGAAAGTTCGTCGCAATATCCACGAAAAGCTTATTTTAATCTAGTTGGGATTTTCGTCGCTATAGCGACGAACTTTCATGGCAATAATGACGAAAATTTTGCCTATCTCATTGGTCGGTGTTAATGGCTAGTTGACTATTTGATCTATATATACGTGACTTTAAGAGACTTTGCGACACAATTGCTATAATTGCGACACTATTCTTGGATTTTGTTTGAGCTGTTTATTTTTTCCGTCACCCACCGGTTGAACAAATCCAATTCTCGATCTACATAGATCGGATTTTGAACTTGCAAGGTTAGTATGCTATTTTTTATTGATGTACTCATTTAACTTGTAAATTTTTTTCAAATGTCCAAATTTCATTTAGCTTGTTTTTTGCTTGATAATATATTATAATATGTGTAGTACCATATTTCATGTCTTTGGTTTTTGTATCTAGTTAGTGTATTCTATGGAAAAGGGTATGTGGATTCCATAATATTCTAGGTTTATGGAATCCACATACCCTTTTCCCTTCAGTTGTAGCTATAATCTCTCTCTCTCTTTTCATTGATAGAGATATGGAATTGCTTTTGAAACTCAATCCTGATCGGTGAAATGATAGTAATTGATTGTCATTTTCTTATCTCTTTTATTTTTAAGACCTAACAAAAAAACACCAACAAAGCTTGATTGAAGCTTTTATACCACTTGTTACATCCCTAGTACCCAAAAGGGATCAGACTTGCATAAATTGAAAATAATATAACAATGACAATAATGGTTGGGATACTTGCTTTAGCATAGACTAATAAGATACATAAACACTAACCCTAAACTTATGTTAGGTATATATGTCGTTATTATATAAAGAAAACATTTGTACACATATGAACTTATTATAAATATGTTATCTATGTCGTCATGATGTTGATCCTCTACACATATGATCACCTTATTATAAAGATGTTGACCTTATTATAAAGATGTAGGTCACTATAAATAAACATTTCATAATCAAAAGGAGTAGCTAAAATATAAAAAATTGACAACTTAATGTTTGGTATGGTGTAGGTAATGTAAATTCTAACCTTGTACAATATCTACTGCAAACTGATATTCAGAAAAGAACAGAAAAGATACAATGGAAAATACAAACATTACACAGAGATTTTTCACCTGGAAACCCAAACCGGGAAAACCATCATATATTATATTCATACATAGTTTTACATTGTTTACAATACAATATACATATAGGAACCAGTGGCATCCAAAAACCTAAACCAATGACCTGGATTAGTCCAAAACCCTAATTCCTTAACCGGAACTAGAAAACCATCGGCAAAAAACCATGTGTCGAAAACCACCTAATATCATGTGGTCCCGGTAATATGTCGTCCCGGAAATATGTCGGCCCGACAAAAATATGTCGGCCTGGAAATATGTCGGCCCAATTTTTTTTTTTTGGGAGCGCTGCCCCCTAACCCCCACGTGGGGGGATCTGCCCCCCTGCACCCCCCAAGGGGGGGCCTAGTGGCCCCCCCTCTAACCCCCCTGCGTGCCCGGCACAGGCGCTCAAACACTACTACTCGTGCAAAGAATATAACACATACCCAATAGGTAAGACAATTACTTGTCAGGACAAAGATTTGTCACAATGAACGAAAATGACAGGAAGCTTGCTCGGTTAAGAGCGACGTTAGAGGCGAGGGGTGATGGAAAATGTTATTTCCCTTTATATGATTGTATAGGCTTGCAAAATAGAAGACTTTTAATAACAACAACCCAAAGACATTGTAGGGAGAAGGGGCACGCTGAAGGGGGTTATGAATATCGTCCCTTGGTAAGAGGATTCAATATTTAATGTATTCTCTATAATCATCAGTATGTCATGAATTTTAGTAATATTTCTTATCAAGATTTTTATATTTTCTATACACACTAAATTTTCTACGTTTTTTTTAAATATATAGACGATGCTCCCAAAGTGTCGACTTCCAAGGAGCTATTTGCCAAGTACTAGCAGAAATACTACTTTACAGGGAGATGAAATTTGAGATCGGAATATTGAAGCTATTGATCAAGTTATTAATGATGATATGGATGGAGATAATGTTAGTGATTCAAATAAGGAAGATGAGATACATAGATTGATCCAAGACACATTTTCTCCAATGGATGAGGACAACTAGGATGATAGTCATGATGTTGATCCTCTACTCGAGAAGTCACATCAACCTCTTTATGAAGGGTCAACAACAAATATTTTATCTGCTATATTGTTTTTGGTGAACTTGAAGGTTTTGAATGGTTTATCAAACACATGTCTCACAGAGATACTAAGGTATTTAATTTGTTAATTATTTATGCCTGCATGTTCACAGATACTTAAAAGGTTCAATTTTTTCCTATATTGCTATTGTTTTCTAATTTGTAAATTAATATATTGGATGATATATTGATGATTAATATTGTTTACATTGACTTATTGTTTAGAATTTTGTAGATTGTTAGGTGATGTTCTATTACCGATGTCAAATATTTTTCCACGCACATATTGAGAAATATCTGTGATTATGAAAGACATTGGAATGGAATATTAGGCTATTCATGCATGTTCTAATGATCATATCATATATTATGGAAAATACGCATTAGAAAATGAATTCCCGCAATGTCAAATAAGTAGATATCTAACCGATAAAGCATCAAAGAAGGTGCCTCACAAAGTTCTTCATTATATTCCGATAATTCCATGTTTCCAGCGGTTGTTCAGGTACCAAAGTTTAGCACAATTTATGGATTTCCATGAAAAGAACAGAAGTCGAGACGATGTTCTTCGAATGCCTTCATATGGTTCTGCATTGAACTACATCGAAGAAAAGTGTCCAATTTTTAAATAAGAACCTCGTAATGTTAGACTTTCGTTGGCAGCTGATGGTGTCAATCCATTTGGAGAGCTTCGTTCTACGTACTCAATGTGGCCTGATTTTGTTATAAACAATAACCTTCCTCCTTGGATGTCGATCAAGAGAGAGCACACAATGTTGGCAATGATTGTTCCAGGTATTTAATAATCTTTTATTTTCTTTAAAGTATGACAAAGTATTTCATTTCTTTGTTTCGTGCATGGTAATTATTTCTTTTATATATCACGACATCTAGATAAGTATAATTAATCATGCAGTATGTTGAACCAATTAGGTAGGTACTAGGTTAAATATATGAACGTATATATTGAGCCTCTCATTGATGAGTTGTTGAAGTTATGGGTTGGCGTCACTATGTATGACATCTCTATACCAATAGGGAAAAAACGATTTCAATTCCATGGAATACTGTCATGGACAATTCATGATGCTCCTGGGTTAACACATTTTTGTGGTATATTGTTACTTTATTTTGTGATTTAATATTATATATATTTATTGAAAAAATCATGCATTATTTTAAATTGTAACTCTAATTTGACGCTACATTTATTCATATATCTTACAGGTCTTCAAACAAAGGGTAAATTTGCATGCCCAGTTTGTGGTTCGAGGATAAAATCTTGTCGTTCGAGGAGTGTAGCAAAGGAAGTGTTTGATGAGTATAGGCACTTTCTTCCTAAGAACTGTAGTTATCGAACTATAGACAACGCAAAGTTCAATGGTAAATAAGAAAATAGAAAAAAACCACGAAGAATGACACCTTGCCTATGGAAGTTGGAATATATTAGAAACTGTCAAGGTACACATATTATTTATGTATGACCTATTATATAAATCTTTGGTTAATTTCATTTTGTCCCATTAATTAGTGTTAATTTCAATTTGTTGATGTTTCATGAATGTCGTTAAGGCACGAATGGGCTTCCACGAGGAATGAAAAGTTACTCGATGCAATTCAATAGATTTCCATACTACGAGCACCTACAAATAGTTCATTTGTTTGATACAATGCATATCGGGAAGAACATAACAGAATTTCTATGGCGAATATTAGATGGAAGGATTGACAAAGAGAGAATTGGAAAGATTTGTTGTGACATCCATGAAGCTAATCACACCTTGCAAAGTGTTATTATTAATTCTAATGGCGATGGTCGTGAAAAAAATACTAGTCTTCCTTGGTTATTGACGGAGCAACAAAGCAATATTGTAAAAGAGGTCATTCGAAAAATTAGGTTTTCGACGACGTTTTCGTCGAACATAAAAAATATATTAACTAAAAAGGGTGATTTTGGTGGGGCTAAAACACATGACTGACATACATTCATTAAGGTAATTAGTAGGTTATAATACATTTGCTTATTGGTACACATTTTTTGGAAACAAATAATAATTATTTTCTTTTTGTTACATTATGTTCTACCTTTATCTCTCCCAGACGACTTTGACAATAACATAAAACAAATTATTTATGTACTTGGAAAATACATGTGGTAAATATTGTTTTATAAGGAAAATGTACTT
>JASDQU010589958.1:38047-56135 GCA_032191745.1 Picea mariana | reverse complement strand
TTGGCTATAACTTTGGCGAGGATTTTATAGCTTGTGTTGCATAGGGAGATTGGTCTAAATCGGTTGAAGGAGAGCGCTCCTTTTTATTTCGAGATGAGTGCCAGGAAGGATGAATTGGTGCTTCCTCCTAGCTTGCTGCTTTGCTGCGATTTCTTGATCATTTTGGTTAAATCCTTTTTGATGATATTCCAGCACTGCTGATAGAATCTGGTAGTGAATCCATCCGGTCCCGGGACCTTTTCTGGGTTCATCTGATCAAGGGCCTCCTTTATCTCTTGCTGTGTTACCTCCCTAGTCAACTTGTTGTTGGTGTCCTCATTTATTAACCTTGGGATAACAGTGAGAGGGTACCTCTGCTGGTCCGTTTCTGTTCCTTTTGGTTCTGTGTAGAGCGTCTCGAAAGCTTTGTAGGCTGCTTGTTTTACACCCTCTGGATCTATAATTGTTTTATTCTGGACTTGAACTTCTATCACTGACTTGTATTGTTTCCTTGCTTCTGCTTGTTTGTGAAAGTAGCCTGTGTTCCTGTCTCCCTCTTCCAGCCATAAGCTTCTTGATTTTTGCCTCCAATAGTCTTCCTCCGCTCTGCAGGCTTTGTGCCATTGCCTTTGGAGGCTGTCCTCCTATTGCACAGTTTTAGGAGTGACCTCCTGTTGTTCCATCTCCAGTTGGTGGGCCTCGAGTTAGGCTTGGGCTGCTAGCCGCACTACTTTTGGGCTTGGTTGGTTCTTTGCCCAAAGCTTGAGAGCTCTTTTTAATCTTTTGATTTTTTCCTCCCATACATAAAAGGCTGAGCCTTGAACAACGCTGGACCAAGTTTTAGTAACTAGGTACAGGAAGTCTTTGTCTTGTATCCAGTTTGGGATGAATCTGAAAGGGATGGGCCCTCTGACTTGATATTTTTTAATCTCTAGTCGAATCGGCTTGTGATCAGAGACACTGTGGGGTAGAATTTTTGCTTTTGCTTCGAGTCCTAGCAGCAGGAGGGAGCTTTGTACTAGGAATCTGTCAAGTCTGGATGCTATGTGCCCCAGACCGATCCTCTTATTGGTCCACATGTAAAGTCCCTTGATTGGTTTTATGTCGAGGAGATCCCAGGCTGAGGCTAAGTCCTCTACCCATTCTCTAGCCGGGTCTCTCACTATTGAACCCCCTCTCTTTTCTTCCTGAGATAAAGTTACATTTAGATCCCCACCAAGGATGATATTATTGAGACTATTTTGCTGAAGGTAGTCCTGTAAGGACTCCCAACAATGTTTTTTTTCCCCCAAATGCTGTGGGACATAGATGTTAAAAACACTTACCTGGTAACCCGAGTCTTTATGAAGGAATTTGGTGTGTATCTAGTGCATGCATGTGTCAGAGATGAGCATATCTATTTTGGAGGCATTCCACAGTGTGCAGAGTCCTCCTGAGGCGCCTCTGGCGTTTCCAGCAACTCTGAGGCTTCCTTTCCATACTTTCGACAAGGTTTTAAGAGCGTCTTGCTGGCTCATTTTGGTCTCCTGGAGAAGTAGGATGCTTTCTTTCGAAGCTTTGATAATATCCTTGAGCTCTTCTTCCTTCCTTTTGCTTCCCATTCCTCTACAGTTCCAGGAGGTTATGATCATTATAAACCTTGAGGGGAGGGATGGCCTCCTTGGGAGGCTTTGTCTTGCTTCCTTGTGTGATGAACGCTAATCAGCTGCTTGATGGTGGGTTGTGACCCGTTGAGGACATCTTTGTAGGTTTCCTGGTCCCTCTCATCTTTTTTTGTTTTCCTGCCTCTTCCTGTTTTCTTTGGAGTGACCCAAACTTCATTTGCCTCGTCTGAGTCACTGCCTATGGAGATCTCCCCTTCCTCTATGTTCTAACTGCCTTCCGGCCTTTGGGGGGAGTTTGTTTGTGCCCCTTCTTCTTCTTCTGGATGATTTCCCTTGTCTTCAGAGTTCTGGTCTCCCTTTTCTCCCTCTTGTGCTTCTTTACTTGGAGCTGGCTCCCCTTCCTCCACTTCTTTAGCCAAGATACTGAAGTTGTTCTCCGTTTCCTTGGTCCTTGAAGATTTGGCGTTTGGTGGGTTTGTCTGTTCATTTCTTTGACCCTTCTCTTTGGATTTCCCCTTCCGGGCCTGTTGCCAACCTTCTTCCCCTACTTTCTCTGTGGGGGGACTCTTTGGGAAGTTCCCTTAGAAGTGGCCATATTCGTGGCAACCTCTGCACTTGAACGAGAGATATCCGTAATCCAGATTTTGGTAGTGGTGCCAGTCACTGAATTTTAGTTTTATTGCTTCGAGCAGACCTACCTCCAGGCCAACCTCCACACAGATCCACACACAGGAGTACTGGTCTCTTGGCTCTGCTCGGTCAATATAGCGTCCTAGACCATTCCCTATTGCCTAAAGCGAGGTGGTGTTCCAACAGTGAATCGGGAGGTTAGGGAGTCTGACCCAGACCGGAACATCCTTGGGAACTTCTAAAGCAGGGTCAAAGCTTGGGGTCCATCGATTTAAGTAGAGTCCTTGGGTGCCCATGAAGTACGGGCCATTTCTGAAAATCAAATCTCTATCCTCTTGAGAGATAAATTCAAAAATGAAGTACCCTCGCCCGACCGCATAGCATGTAACACTATTTGTGATCAACGACCTCCAGTTTTGCTGAATCCAGTTGTCTGTGGATCTGGTTGAGGGCCAAAGCCCCATGAACTGGCCAACAAGTCCATGTTCAGAGAGGGATATGGATACTTTCATTGGAATTTCAGGCGGAATATCGATCTCTAGAATAGCATCCAGTTTCTTGACAAAGCTCAGGGGTGTTGTAGGGGTCGACTTCTTGCTGAAAGCTGCAACCAGCTTTCTAAAAGAGATGGATGGGGAAGGAGGGGGCGGCGTCTCCCCTCCTTGAGCTACCATGGCGGTGCACCAGAGAACCCTAGGCTTTACCATGGCATGAGGTCAAGGTCGCGATGATCCAGAATATGCAAAAAGCCGTAAAAACTCAAGTTGTTAATAAACATGAACAACCAAATACTTTCCCTTAATCAAAAGGTGAATGACATGTAGTTTTCTTCTCCTCTGAGGCCAAGACCTCCTTTCCCTCCTATTCCTCCTCCTAGGAAACATGCTGCTGAAGTGGATTGGTGTCACTTTTGCCAAGACTTCCATGATCCGGAGTATTGTTACTCGTATACACGTCACATGGAATTGTCTAAAAATGGAAAAGCACCTCTACCTCCAGTAAAAAAAAATCTTGCTTCAACTTCCCAAAACGACCAAGTTAATATGGAAGACTCTATTCCCTGCGATGATGATCCTCTTGATTTTGGAAGCTTTGTTGTAGAAACTAGGAGTCAGGCCCCTAAAATCACTCCTCAAGGGGTGGAAGAGGCCAAAAGCGATCCCAAGGACAATGAAAAGGGAAAACTTCCCGCGAGTGGTAGATTACCTTCCCCTACAAGGAACAAGGTTCCTTGGACCCCAAATAAGGTAAACTTGCCTAATAATCCACCACCCTGCTTCCCAACACCGATACATTATAACGTCATTGAAGATCTAGTGAAGGTTCCCGCCCACATGACATTATTAGATGCTCTTAGAACGCCCACTCAGTTTGAAAATCTTTCATGTGTTCTACAAGCACCCCCTACTCCACGAACGGAACAGAGACTTCCTCTTTCCAAAGACTCCACTTCTCAACCTAGGGAATCATATGATGTTATTTATTTAGACCCTAGGGTTCCTCCTTTCTATATCTCAATTTTGATTTCTGATTTTGTGCTCCATAACTATGTCATTGACACAGGAGCGAGGCACAATGTCATGCCTCTTCAAGTCATGAGAATATTGGGTCTTGGATGCATAGGCCCATGTAAAGACCTATTATCTTTGGATTCTAGGACTGTAGAAACCATCGATTACATTAAAGACTTATCCATTACTTACGACCAAGCTCCAGAGGTGAGAATGCTCATAAACATGATCGTAGTAGATACCCCTGAAGCATATGGCATGCTTTTAGGGAGGGAGTGGTCCACTAAAGTCAAAAAGGGTCGTTACTTCATGGAGGGAACTCACTTCACCTTTCCTCATAAGGGTATTGAAGTTGTCATTAGGAGGGAACCAAAGTACCCAGAGCAGGTTGTACCTGCTTCCTATAATACGAAACATGTATCTTTTCAAGATACAGGTATGGGTACATATACTGTGTTATCTGAGGAAGATGCACATGTCCCTCCTTCTGAGTTGGAAGAAATGGTGTGGAGTATGTATTTTGATGGTGCTAAATCCAAGAATGGATCTGGGGCTGGGGTCCTTTTGTGTGATTCCAAGGGAAACACAATTCCTTTCTCTTTTTGGTTAGAATTCCCTAATACTAATAATATGGCTGAATATGAAGCCTTAGTTCAAGGCCTCCAAAAGGCCTTATGCTTAGTAATACGCCATTTGTTGGTGAGTGGGGATTCTAAATTGGTTGTGAATCAAATTAGAGGTAAATATGAAGTTCACAACCCACGCCTCAAACAATACCATAGAAGGCTAAGGAACTTATTGAGAAGTTCTTATCTTTCAACATTCAAGCCGTGCCTAGGGCTGCAAACCACGTAGTTGATACTTTGGCCTTGGCTGGTTCTTGTTTCACTTCAAATTTCATAAGGTCTATTGAAGATATAAAAGTACAAATTTTACATAGACCTGCGTTACCTGATAATTTCAACTCTTGGCAAGTTTTTGATACTAACGAACAAATCTGTAGGTTCCTTCAAAACAAGGAGGAATTAGAAGATTTACATATCAACCATGAGTTGGAATAAGAAATAGGGAACATAATCCAGTTGAAGACAAATAATATCCCCCCTGGTTTGTCGGTATTGGAATCCATGTTTGATTCCAATGATGCCACTACTTATGTACCTAGTATTTATAGAAAATCTGTTAGGAAGGTGGGGGAAGCCATACCTATTAACCTGGGAACTGAGAAACATCCAAAACTGGTCTATATAGGTGCACAGTGTTCCCCTTTTGAGATTTCTCAATTCACGGAACTCTTGACAGAGTTCAAGGATGTTTTCGCTTGGTCCTATAAAGACCTCAAGGTTTTTGATATGTAGAAGATAGTTCATGCCATACCATAATCCCTGATTCGAAACCTTACAGGGAGAGACAGAGAAAGAACAACCCTGCTTTGGAACAAACAATTAAAGTTGAATTGGACAAGATGGAAGAATCCGGGTTCATTTACCATGTCCGTTACTCACAATGGGTATCTAATTTGGTTCCTGTTAGGAAGAAAACTGGCGATATTTGTTTGTGTGTCAACTTTCGACATTTGAATAGGGTGTCCCTAAAAGACAACTACCCTATCCCACCTATGGAAGAGATTCTTCAACAAGTCTCTAGGTCTTAAATGATGTCCCTTTTAGATGGTTTGTCAAGTTACAATTAGATATCCCTCAATCCTTCTGATAGTCATAAAACCACCTTCACCACTCGTTGGGGCACGTATGCATATAACAAGATGCCTTTTGGATTGATTAAGCTGGGAACACCTTTCAACATGCCATGGACATTTCTTTCAAAGGATTATTGGGTAAGATCATTGTTGTTTACTTTGATGACCTCATGGTCTTTTCCAAAGAACGGTGTAGTCATTTGGATCACCTTAGGCAGGTTCTCCTTAGATGTCGTAGGTTTGGCATATCTTTAAATCCTAAGAAGACCATTTTCAGTGATATGGAGGGAAAAATTTTGGGTCACATCGTCTCTCGAGAAGGTTTCAAAGTTGATCCTGGGAGAGTGGTAGCAATAAAAAAACTACCCTTACCTACCAATAAAAAGGAAATGCAATCTTTCTTTGGAAAGATAAACTTCTTGAGACACTTCATTCCTAATTTTTCTCAAGTAGTTAAACCTCTAAATCATCTTATGAAGAAAGACGTTCGGTTCAAATGGGACCCCCCTACCCGTCAGGATTTTGAATCCATTAAGCAAGCCATCGATTTTTCCCCTCTGTTAGTCAGTCCTGATCCCTCTAAAGACTTCGTCATGTACACTAATTCATTAGAGGAGACAATTTCTGCAATCTTATTGCAAAAGGATCATGAGGAAAATCTTAGGCCAATTGCCTTAGTGAGCCAAAATTTGAAGCCACACCAATTGAACTATTCTACACTGGAGAAACATGGTTATTCTTTGTATAAAGCCTTGGAAAATTTTTGACATTACATCCAAGGCCATAAATTTCAGGTTTTTGTGCCTATCTCTCTCTTAGTCACTACTTTGAATCAAACCAAATTGCATAGTAAGTGGTCCAAATGGATCATGCACATGCAAGAGCATGACTTGGAAATTAAGCCGACAAAAACCATTAGGGGAAAATGGTTGGCTGGATTGCTAACCCAATCCCATCCCTCGGTCATAGATGAACCACCTCAAGTAGATGACTTGATTTCTTTCGAAGAACTGGCTAACGAAATTGAGTTAGCCTCACAACCATGGTACGAACCTATCACATATTTTTTGATCAATGGTGTGTACCCACCGGACATGGATACTAAAGCCAAACGAACACTTTGTTTACAAGTTGTCCGGTATGTTTTACAAGGCCAAATCCTTTATCGAAGAAACCTTGATGGGGTTTTTTCACGATGCTTGACCCCTGATCAAGCCCAAATGGCACTTGAACAATGTCATTCCAAGGTTTGTGGAGGTCACTTTTCAGCCAAAACCACTACAGCAAAAGTTTACATACAGGTTACTTTTGGCCTTCACTCCACAAAAATACCCATTTACTTGTTCAAAAATGCGAAGCTTGCCAATGCTTCACTCAATGCCACCATTACTTTACCAAAAACAACGAGGCCAACAAGCCCCAACCATACCTATTGACTCAACCTTAATTAAACTCGGGTTTCTTCTCTCTATTTCCACCCTAAACAAAGGGGCAAAATGCATGGTATTTGTATCCATATGCTCCATGTTCTCTTGTTACTCACCTAGGAGTGGTAGGTCAACCATTTCCTAATCTCCTTAATATGTTTCTTTGTCCTCCTCTTGTTCCTTTTCTTGGAAGCTTTCAACAATATGTTCTTTTTATGGATATCTACGGGGTCTTCCCCTCCATTTTCTCCAGTGGTGCATGGAAACTCCTATTGCTTTGATTGCTACACTTTCTATGTTCTTTATTTCTTTGGGGGGTCTTGTGAATGTTGTTGACTAGTTCTTGTCACTTTCATGTGCTAGGTTTCTTTCATATTTTCTCTAATATCCTAGGGTGGCATTGTTGTCTTTTCTAGCTTGATGAGTGTTTTTATGGGTATTATGTCCTAATAATTTGATAGAACTATGATTTTTGTTTCCTTGAGAATTCTTTCCAACATAAAAAATGCTTCTTAGGTTGTGGCCAAACCAATGAAGCTTGGAAATGTTCCTAAATTATTTTCAAAAAAACAAATAATATGAGAAAATATAATATTTTTCCTATAAAATAAGGAGGGGTCTCACCCCAATTCATTCATCCTATCATTTTTACTCTCATATCCCACTTTTTCTTTGATCCCCTCATTGTATCATTTTCCCTAGTTGGCCCCCTTTCTCATTTGAAACCTTAGTTTTTGAAAGGAGGCCATCACTACTACAAAAATCATCTACAACTAGAGGAGGAGGAGAGTAGCAACCAAGGCCCCACATTCAAGAAAGAAAATAACCCTCCCAAGGAGAGGACACAAGAGGATACAAGTATTCAAGGTTTATCTCCACAGGTGTACGTGTAAAAATCGCATTCATGGGGTAATGAAATTTGATTTATTCTTTGAATCTATTGTTGTTCATGTTTATTTTCTATTATGTGTCTTTTATTTTCATTTAATAGTAGAGATATTAGGGTAGATTTATTTCATAGAAAGCTAGGGTTTTAGTTTTATAACCCCATTTGTCTATAGCTTTGTTACAACCGCAAAGTTTGCAAATTTGTACACTATACCTCCAAACTTGCACCAACAAAATGACATCTCCACTAGGGATTTGAGCCAGTATCAAGATCCCTGGTTGTGGGTGTGTGGTAAATGGTTGTTTTCCCATTTTTGTTTTGTTTTTATGACTTTTTTGACGGTTTCTAACATCCTATGAGTTTATATTCATGTTCGTAGGTTATAGGTGCCCAAAAATCACTCAGGATCCCCAGGGAGTTGAGGAAACAGGTCCATATTTAGCCCCAGGGAGTTGAGGCCACAAGTCTAGATTTAGCCCCAGGGACCAATGCACTAAAACATAGCAACATGAGTGTTGTTCAATGTACTAAACAACACATGTATCTGCACTATTCAATGCACTATTTTGGGTAAATTTTTGCAGTTTCCAAAATTTTGAATTTCTTTAGTTTCCCATGCTTTTTTAGGTTGTTTTAGTTGTTGTTTGGGGCATGTAGATGCCCATTTCTTTGTCAGTTTATTGGTAGGCTTAAAATCACTCTCAAACCTAAGGGATTTAGGAACAAACCCCTAAGGTATTTCAATACCTTTCCCTCAAGTGGATTTCTTGGGATTTGGCTCTTTGTTTTCCTCTGCAAACAAGCTGTAACTTTGCCTTCCAGTGGTTGTTCATACCTACAGGTTATTTTTCATTTTCATTTCACTTTTTGAAAAGCAAAAGGAAAGGCATATAGGTTAGGGAAAAAGAGGTAGGTTGCATTGCTTAGTTTCTTACTATTTATTACAACTACATGTTTTATTATCTCATTGTTATAAAATATCAGTGTAGTCCAGGTTTGCATATTAATACATTAGTGAAAAGAAAAATGCCACTTAGGACCCCAATTTTTGCATGACAATAGGGCCTTTCTTTGCAAATTTGAGTTCACATTTGGGAAAATAATTTTTTGTTTTATCTTTCTAAATGAGTATGCAAGTTATTTTTGTTTAAATTGAAATAAAAGTCAAAACTTAGTATTTTGATTTATTTACTTGCATTTTTTTAATTTCAATTTAGTATTTTCTTTTCCGAAATATTTTTTTTCAACATTTTTTAATTTCAACAAATAATTAATTAATACACACCACCAACACACAAAGCACACCTTAATTTTATGCTTGGTTCATGATGCCAAACTCAGCCATAAGATTAACCCTTTTCTAAACAAACACTTAATCCCCCTTGGGCACCAAAACAATTTTGTAGTTAAGGTGGGACCATTGGGATATGCATGCAAACAATTCCCCTTGGTAACTTACATCTGAAACAGGGAAGTTGTCATCTTAGGGAACTAAAATCCTTGTTAATGGACACGGTCCCAACTTGTTCGGTAACATGCATGCTCTCATAGTGGATAATGCCAAAGTCCGGACTAGAGGTGTGATTGAGACTCCTTTCTCTTTAATTAATGAAAATCCCTAGACCGTTTGATTTCAACTCAAAGGAAAGGTAATATGTTACACATGTCTGTGAAGAGGTAGCTTAGTGGCCAAGCTTATGTTTATTTTACCCAGGTGACTTTTGAAGGAGGGAGGGCACCCAAGACATATTTTTATGGGCCAAGGGACCTCTCGCTACCCACTAACCCATAGTTATAATTGTCTCTCACACCTTCACTCAACTATGGAGGGGACTTGTTAGCACCAGGAGCATCCTACACAATAGATGGTATGGTCAGATCTATCTCCCATACTTATCCACATCCTACTCCTCCTGGTCTTAATTGATATAGTAACCCTTACGGTGAGATCCACACTTCCTATGGATATCAAAACCCCCCTCGGTATCCTTCACGTGCTTCCTCTCAGATAATCCCTAACATAACTTACTCTACACCTCATACCCATCCCCATCATCACGGTCAGGGTACACTTTATGGAAACTCTGCTAGATTGGGAATAAACCTCCTCAGAAAATTTACCCTTCCAAGAAAAGACTGTACCTCCTTTTTTCTCCTAGGAATATCAATTTTCAGAATTGCATCTACCCTGTTGGGATCTATCTCTATTCCTTCTTTTGAGATGATATGACCAAACAACTTTCCCTCTACCATTCCAAAGTTGGATTTTTTGGGATTTAATGAAATTCCAAATCTCCTACACTTCTCAAACACTCGTTTAGGACTCTGATCAACTACTCTCTCTTTACCTTTTCCCTTAGAACTTTGTTGAACTATTGGTGTTGATTCTCTCTTTGACACTGATACATATTTTTGTGTTGAAATTCTAGAAACCATTTCAACTTGCTTCTTATTCATCTCCATGTTTTCATAGTGGAATTGTGCTATGGCATGATGAGCTTTCTTAAGCTATTCTTGCAATTCTCCAATTATATCATCCTTTTCACCTGACTGAAACTGATCTTTACCAATACCTTGAGCTGTATGTTCAACAGATTGTGTGTGCAGGGAACATAATCTTTTGGCTATTGATCTTGTAATTGGATTGCTAAGTTTTGATGTTTCTGTTGGAAGATTGGTTGTTGTCATTGATGTCAACCCTAGTCATGGGTTTTTGACCGCAAGATTGATGAAGGTATTTGGACATGAAGGAAAATGCACATGCAGATACAACACCCATGGATGGATAGTATACATCATGTTGTTTCCGGTGGTATGTGGCACGTCACGTGGATCCTCATGGTTGAGGAGAAATGAATTTTTGAAGATGACAAAGTGAATTGAAGAATGAAGTACATGTAGGCCCTGAAGATAATTAAAGAAAATAATTACAAAATAAGAAAGTGTCAGGTCGGCCCTAATGTTAAAAGAAAGTGACATAAATGGTATAAATAAATATCATTATACATTCATTTGATACACAAGTCGAATTTAAGAGGAAATCAGAAGTAAAGAAGGACAAATTTCAAGGGAGGATGAAGTCTTTTGGTGATGTGTTCTAAGGTATGTTATTTTCATGTCATCTTACCATTTTTGCTATAACTTTTGTTCTAGAATGATTCAGATGGTGAAATTTCTATGGTATTGAGAAGACATGTCAAGGTACCTATGGTAAAAATTTCATCTCTTGATTCACTATAATTATGGAGATACACTATGTGGAAGATAGGGTTTGTGACCAGTCCTGAAGCTTGTCAATAAACAGGTGTTCCGTGTAAAAAAATCATAACTTATTCATCGAGAATCCAAATGACGTGGGAAAATTTTCATTGGAAAGAGTACGGACTGTAGTTTCTTGTGTGCGAGTTTCAGAATCTGATGTTAAATATTGAGCGCGGGGCATTCTGTACAAGTTCAGTCTCCTGAATAAACCATAATTGAACAAGGTATACCATTATCTCTATAACTTCTTTTTGGGGAGGATTCAAGGAGTGAAACTTGGAGGAGTTTCAGTGAATACGTTGAGTAATATTATCGACATGATCATAGTACTCCAAGAATTGAAGCATTGTGATGCAGGAGCATCGCCAACTCAGCAAGCGAGCCAACACATCATAGCGAAAGTTCAGCTGGGAAAACAAACCCAAAATTTTGAAAGTGTTGTGGGATTGTGGCGCAAGTCTTTAATGAATCCTTTATGAAGGAGCGCCTTTTGTATGTTGTATCAGACCTCGAGCCATACACTCTTGTCTAAAATAGATAGGAGGCATTTAATAGATTTAATGCAGGTAGATAGGATTTTATTTCCAGATTAGACAGTTTTAGAGTTCGAGAGGGAAAATGGATATAGACACCCTCATTGTATCATTGTAACATTATTCAGAAGCATTTAGAAGAGAGAGAAAGTAGAGAAAACTGTGAAGAACACCCATGTACAGACATTTGAATTAATAGAAGAAAGTTCTGATTCAATTTCATGGCTGGTGTTGTTTCTCTATGTATCTTGTTTATGCACTCATGAATGTTTGTTTTCTGGTTATGCATTTGCTTTGTATATGAAGTGCATGTGATTTCAGGTTTTAAACTGAAGTTTGAGAGAGAATGAGTTTCAATTGTTTCTCTGTCTGAGCCAGGAGATTCCTGCAAAGAATGCAGTTGAATTCATCCGCATAGGAGTGCGTTGATGAGGGCTCGATAGTCTAACTTTTGTTCTTATTCATCCAGAAGTGGAAGTGGGTTGTTGCAACCATGCAAGGAGTGTGCAGGTTGAAGGAAGGAGAAGTCTCAGTTGTTAGTATGAGAAAAAGAGATAGACGATTGCTGCTGCAGGAAGTGCACAGAGTCAAAAGGATTCAACACTGGGAAAGTTGTTGAATGCCAAGCGCGAGGAGTGCGCGCGAATCCATCTGAAGGAGTCAGAGTGGAAAAGCTCAGGAGGTTTAGCACCTTTGTAATCTCGTGAAATAGAACATAGGAAGTTGGATCGAGGAGGGGTCAAGAAGAGGTTGCAGGCGCAGGCTTGGAAAGCAAGTCCTTAGAAGGAACTCTTAGCCATCCCAGGAAATCCTCGAGAAGGAGAATCGACGGTCAGGATTCACAAGAGAAAACAACGAATTTCCGTCCGTCGTCAGATCTGGGAAAGTTGCACACGGGTTCAGTCTTAGCATGCAGCGGAGGAGCCTGGGATTCATCGAGACTCGGCTCATTGGAGGATCGGAGTTTCCATATACAAGAGTCTCGTGCCTAACATCGAGACCAGCGATTTCCCGAAAAGATCTCAACCGTTGATTTCAACAGGGGCACGTGGCAAGAGATCCCAAGGATCACGAATCAGAGGATCGGGATTCCGGAGATAGGGACTTTGCACGTTGAAATCGCGATTAGAGATTTCCCGACGTGATTGGAGCCATTGATCCCCAGGATGCGTGTCCGAGGATCCAGTGGAATCAGAGTTCGGCATTTCGGGGTTTCTGAGGGAAAAGGAATCGTCACCCCAGGAATCGCGATATTGCGAAACGCGATAGCCCGACAGTCAGAGTTGTGGGCTCCGGAAGGTGCGATAGGGGGACAAGTGTCGTCGTGCATCGGGGTTCGAAATTTTGGAGGTCCTGTGTATATTGACAACGGGAATCGCGATATTCCGATATGCGATTTCCCGATAGCTTAAGGGCGTAGTGGAGGACAGGTGTCGGAAGGTTGAGCCTATCAGTAGTCAATGCCAGGTGGCATCGGAGTTTGGGAATCGAGGATCCGTGAAGTGTGTGATTCTCGACCTCGTAAAAGCCGATTTCCCGATGGGGTCAATTCCCGATAAGGGGTAAGGAAGCTGTGGATGAGTAGTCAATCAGGATTCAGGGATTGGTGAGACCCGATCCTGCGCTTTCAGGACTCGCGATTTTGCGAGGTCCAATTTCCCAATAGCACAAGGGAAAACATAAAGAGCATCCTGTGGGTGCAAAACTTCCGATAAAAGGGGGTTTTGGAGAGCATTCTAGCTCTTCAGGCCTGGGGAAAAGAAGGTCCTGGTGGTAGCGGACGTGCTCGGTGGCGCAGTCTGCATCAAGTGGTATCAGAGCGAGATTTACTCTTTGTTTTCTGCAACAGGGAGGAAGAAGAATCTCACCATGTTGCCCAGAAGGGAGAGACAGTCACCAGACCCAGAATATAGGGAGGTGCGAAGAAGAGGTAGGCCGGCAGGAAATCCAGAAATGGAAAGGCAGATATGCAATCTCAGAGCGAGATTGGAAGATATGGAAGCAGCGCAGAGACGCACAACAAATTCTGGAGACTTGAGTGACTACGAAGGTGAAGTGGAAGCCGAACAACAAGGAGAAGTTGCAGCCGAAGATGCAGCCAATGAGTGATTGATTAAAGCTATCGCCCGGATGAGTTCAAAGACAAAAATGGACATTCAAGTCTATGAAGGAAGTCTAGATGCAGAAGAGTTGTTGGACTGGATTAGAGCTCTTGACACCTACTTCGATTATGAAGACATCGAAGAGGATAAAAATGTAATACATGATGTCACAAAATTGAAGGGACACGCAGCATTATGGTGGGATGAGCTTCAGGCAGATAGATGTTCCAAAGGCAAACAAAAGATCAAAAGTTGGGATCGAATGATTGCGAAGATGAAGGCAAAATTCATCCCAAGGGACTATTAGATCACACTGTTCAGGAGAATGAAAAACCTGAGACAGAAGTTGATGACGGTGAAGGAGTATACCGAAGAATTCTACAAGCTCAATATCAGAGCAGGTCATCGGGAGAGCGATGATGAAAAGGTTGCCAGAAATATGAATGGCTTGAGATACGATATCCAAGACGAGATGAGTATGACAACCATCAGAACAATGGAGGATGCGTATCAAATGGAGTTGAAGGCAGAAGAAAAGCTAAGCCGTAAGCCAGCATAGTGAGGCAGAGGTAGGAGCCAGCCGAAAGGTAAATCGGTTGCCCAAGACAGGTTCCAGAAACCTAAGGATGACTGGAAGAAGCCTCAGACTAGAACATAAAGAGGTGGAAGTTCATAGTGAGGCCAGCACGCTGAACAACGAATGCAGCAGGCAGAACAGAGCGGAGGAAACGCTGATAATAATACTTTTCCTCGTACCCGAGGTAGAGGAAGAGGCAGAGGAGGAGTCATCACATGCTATACATGTGGGAAGAATGGGCACAAAGAAGTTGATTGTCTAGATAGGAAAACAAATAAAGGGGAAGCTCATATTGCCGAGGCACAGAGGTGAGCTGCTGAAGCAGAAGACGCAGAAGACGGAAGGTCCTTGATGATGCGTAAGGTTCTCTTAACACTCGAGAAGGAGGTGGAGGAAACAACTCAGAGAAGCAGACTTTTCATAACTGCATGCAAGACCAAAGATAGGAAGTGTAAGGTCATTGTGGACAGCGGAAGCATCGACAATCTCGTTTCAACCGAGATGGTGGAGAAACTAGAGCTGGAGACAACTGATCACCCGAGTCCAAACAAAGTTTCATGGCTACAGAAGGGACATCAGGTGAGTGTCACTAAACAATGCTTAGTTGACATCAAGATAGGAGGATACAATGATAAAATTCTCTGTGATGTTATTCCTATGGATGTATGTCATTTATTGCTAGGCAGACCATGGAAATATGACATAAATGTAATTCATGATGGGAATATGAATATGTACACTTTAGAGAAGAATGGGAGAACACATATGTTTCTTCCGATAAAAGAAAAGGAGGTGAAACCGGAAGTGAACAACAGGATACTTCTCATGAGTGGGAAGGAACTTCTAGCAGAAGTAAGGAAGAAGGAAGATCCACAATTCTTTGTGGTCAAGAAACCAAAAGTTGTTTTGACTAGCACAAGAGTGGATGATCTTCTCGAGGAAATTCAGGAACTGCTGGAAGAGTTCGCTGACATTATGGTAGACGAATTACCTCATTCGTTGCCACCGATGAGGAGTGTGATTCATCATATAGACCTCATACCAGGAGCCAGTTTACCAAACAAAGCAACGTACAGGTTGACGCCGCAGGAGAATGAAGAGGTCAAAAGGAAGGTACAGGAACTGCTGAATAAAGGACTGATCATGGAAAGTTTAAGTCCGTGTGTCGTTGCAACGGTACTAAGTCCAAAGAAGGATGGAGGTTGGAGAATGTGCATTGATTCTAGAGCCATTAACAAGATAACCATCAGGTACAGGTTTCCTTTTCCATGGATGGATGACTTTATGGACTGTTTAAGTGGAGCCAAATGTTTTTAAAAGGTTGATTTGAAAAGCGGATACCATCATATTCGCACGAGGGAAGGCGATGAGTGGAAGACAACCTTCAAAACAAACGAAGGGTTGTACGAATGGCTAGTCATGCCATTTGGTTTGACGAATGCACCGAGTACATTCATGAGGCTGATGAACGAAGTGCTAAAGGAATTCATTGGTAAGTTTGTCATTGTTTATCTAGATGACATATTGATTTTCAGAAAAACAAAGGAGGAACATCTGAAGCATTTAGTTGCAGTAATGAGGAAGCTACAACAAGAGAAGTTGTTGGTCAACATGAGGAAATCTTCATTTATGAAGACAAAACTCATCTACTTGGGGTTTTTCATATCGGAAAATGAATTGAAGATGGATCCAAGTAAAGTAGAGGTAATTGAAAATTGGCCATCATCGAGAAATGTTTTCGAGGTGAGAAGTTTCCATGGATTGGCAAGTTTCTACAGAAAATTCATTAGGAATTTCAGTGGAATTAGCACAGAAATGATGGACACAATCAAGAAAATACATAAATATTTTCATTGGACTGAAGAAGCAGAGAAGAGCTTCAATATGTTGAAGCGAATGATCACAGAACAACCGGTTTTGGTGTTGCCGTATTTTTTGAAAATTTTCCAGGTAAAATGTGATGCAAGTGGCTTTGCCATAGGAGTGGTCTTGAGCCAGGAGGACAGACCAATTGCATATTTCAGCGAGAAGCTGGATGAGCTGAAGGTGAAGTAATCCATGTATGATAAATAATTTTATGCCATCATACAGGCATTGAAGAAGTGGAGGCATTACTTGATCCCGAAGGAATTTATTATGTATAGTGATAATCATGCATTACAGTTTGTGAATCAGCAGGAGAAGTTGAATCAGAAACATGCAAAATGGGTAGAGTATATGCAGAATTTTACATTTGTAATTAAACACATTTCAGGTACTGCTAACAAAGTGGCTGATGCTTTGAGCAGGAAGTGTTTATTGCTGCAGGAGTTTCGAGTCAAAACATTGGGTTTTGAAAATCTTAAGGACATGTATGCAGGTGATGCAGATTTTGCAGAGGCATACGAGGCAGCTGAGAATCCAGTTCTCAGACATAGAACCCCATGGATAGATTACATGATCCAGAATGGACTATTGTTCAGAGGCAATCAGTTATGCATTCTGAATTGCTCCATGAGGGAGAATCTGCTAAAAGAGAAGCACAGTGACAGATTAGCAGGACATTTTGGCCACGATAAGACGTTTGCAAAGTTGAGCGAAGCATATTTCTGGCCAAGGATGCGAACATATGTCAAGAAGTTTGTTGACAGGTGCAGGATTTGTCAGCATTCAAAGGGCAGAAAGCAGAATGCGGGATTCTATCAATCATTACCCATACCTGAGAGGCCGTGGGATGAAATCAGCATGGATTTTGTATTGGGATTACTGAGGATGCAAAGAGGACATGATTCGATCTTTGTGGTGGTTGACAGGTTTTCCAAAATGGCACATTTCATACCATGCCAGAAGACTAGTGATGCGACTCATATCGCAAATTTGTTCTTCAAGGAGATTGTCAGNGGATACGAAATTCATTGGACATTTCTGGAGGACACTCTGGAAGAAAATGGGAACTAACTTGATGTTTATTTCATCCTATCATCCTCAGACGGATGGGAAAACAGAGGTTGTAAATAGAATCCTGGGAGACTTATTAAGAAGCTTAGTGATAGAGCACCACAGCAGCTGGGACAATGTGTTGCCACAGGCAGAGTTTGCATACAACGATTCAGTGAATCGGAGCACAGGAAAAAGTCCATTTGAAATCGTATATGGCAGACATCCAAGAGGAGTATATGAACTGAGGGATTCAGAGAAGATAATGACCAAGAGCGCGAGCGCTGAAAAATTCACAGAGGCGATGGAGTAACTTCACAGCAGAGTGAAGCAACGATTGCTGGAGTCGAACCAAGAATATAAGCGCAGAGTAGATCATCATCGGAGACAACTTCAATTCGAGGTTGGTGATCTAGTTCTGGCACATCTGAGGAAGGAAATGTTCCCAAGGGGAACATACAACAAGCTGAAAATGAAGAAAATTGGGCCGTGCAGAGTCCTTAAGAAACTGGGAGAAAACGCTTATGAGATTGAGTTGCCGGATGAGATCGGAATATCTCCGACATTCAATGTCTCAGACTTATATCCATATAAGGCTGAGGGAGCAGGAGTTGAGAGTGATGAACAACCAAAAATCCAGTGGCAGAAGCAAATGTCGATTCAAGAGAAACCACAAATGGAGTATATACTTGACAAGAGAGTTAGAAAAAGGACCAGACGGAAGCAATACTTCGAGTATCTGGTAAAATGGAAGAATCATCCAGTGGAAGATCCCAGCTGGGAGACAAAAGTAGTTATTCAAAATCATGGACAGACCGTGCAGGAGCTCATGGATAGGAGCCCATGAAATCTTTCAAGCCGAGGAGTATGATGCAGGAGCATCGCCGACTCAGCAAGCGAGCCAACACATCATAGCGAAAGTTCAGTTGGGAAAACAAACCCAAAATTTTGAAAGTGCTG
>JASDQU010589958.1:10067-30823 GCA_032191745.1 Picea mariana | reverse complement strand
GGCAATATGACAGAAATGTGATTCATGATGGGAGAATGAACACATATACCCTGGAGAAGAATGGGAGAACCCATATGTTTCTTCCGATAAAAGATAAGGAGGTGAAGCCGGAAGTAAGAAATATTGTACTTCTCATGAGTGGGAAGGAACTTCTTACGTAGGTGAAGAAGAAAGAAGATCCACAATTCTTTGTGGTCAGGAAACTGAGGATTTTTCTGACTAGCACAAGAGTGGATGATTTACCAGATGAGATTTAGGAACTGCTGGAAGAGTTCGCTGACATCATAGTGAACGAATTACCTCGTTCATTGAAACCAGTGAGAAGTGTGAGTCATCATATAGACCTCATACCAGGATCTAGTTTGTCGAACAAAGCTGCGTACAGACTGAGGCTGCAAGAAAATGAAGAGGTTAAGAAGCAGGTCCAGGAGTTGTTGGACAAAGGCTTAGTCAGGGAAAGCTTGAGTCCATGTGTTGTTCCAACAATACTCAGTCCAAAGAAAGACAGAGGCTGGAGGATGTGTACCGATTCAAGAGCGATCAACAAGATAACCATCAGGTACAAGTTTCCATTGCCGAGGATGGATGATCTGATGGATTGCCTGAGCGGGGCAAAGTATTTTTCAAAGATTGATTTGAAAAGCGGATATCACCAGATTCGTATGAGAGAGGGTGATGAATGGAATACAGCATTCAAAACAAAAAAAGGTTTGTATGAATGGGTTTTCATGCCATTTGGCTTGACAAATGCACCGAGCACATTTATGAGGTTGATGAATGAATTCCTGAGGGAATTCATCGGGAAGTTCATCATTGTATATCTGGATGACATACTGATTTACAGCAAATCAGTGGGAGAACACTTGAAGCATTTGGCCATTATGATGAAGAAGCTACATCAGGAGAAGCTGTTGATCAACTTGAAGAAATATTCATTTATGAAGATAGAGCTCATTTATCTGGGTTTTGTTATTTTGGCTAATGAGTTAAAGATAAATCCAGGTAAGGTAGAAGTGATCAAGAATTGGCCATCATCGAGAAATATTTTCGAGGTGAGAATTTTTCATGGTTTGGCTAGTTTCTACCAGAAGTTCATCAGGAATTTCAGTGGAATTAGCGCAGTGATGATGGATACAGTGAAGAAACGGCATAAATATTTTCACTGGACAATAGAGGCTGAAAAGAGTTTCAATATGTTGAAGCGAAAGATCATGGAACAACTAGTGTTGGTGTTGCCGGATTTCATGAAGACATTATAGGTGAAATGTGATGCAAGTGGGTTTTCCATAGGAGCGGTCTTGAGTCAGGAAGACATGCCGGTTGCATATTTTAGTGAGAATATGGATGAGGTGAAACTGAAATACTCTACGTATGATAAGGAATTTTATGCTATCGTATAGGCATTGAAGAAGTGGAGGCATTACTTGATCCCAAAAGAATTTGTGTTGTACAGTGATAATCAGGCATTACAGTTTGTGACTCGACAAGAAAAGTTGAATCATAAACATGCTAAATGGGTAGAGTATATGCAGAATTTCACATTTGTGATTAAGCATATTTCAGGTATTGCTAACAAAGTGGCTAATGCTTTGAGTAGGAAGTGTTTGTTGATACAGGAATTCTTAGTCAAAACATTGGGTTTTGAAAATCTCAGGGCCATGTATGCAAGAGATGCAGATTTTGCAGAAGTATATGAAGTAGCTGAGAATCTAGTTCTCAGAGATCGGAGTCCTTGGATAGATTATATGATCTAGGAGGCATTTCTATTCAGAGGAAATCAATTGAAGGAGAAACACAGTGGGGGCTTAGCAGGACATTTTGGCCATGACAAAACATTCGCAAAGCTGAGCGAGTCTTACTTTTGGCCAAGGATGTGGTCAGAAGTCAAGATATTTTTTGACAGATGTAGAATTTTTTAGCATTCGAAGGGGAGAAAGCAGAATGCAGGTTTTTATCAGCCATTACCCATACCAGAGAGGCCATGGGAGGCGATCAACATGGATTTTGTATTGGGTTTGCCAAGGATGCAAAGAGGTGTTGATTCAATCTTTGTGGTAGTGGATAGGTTTTCCAAGATGGTACATTTTATCACATGCCAGAAAACGAGCGATGCGACCCACATCGCAAATCTATTCTTTAAGAAGGTCATTCGACTTCATGGATTGCCGAAAAGTATAGTTTCAGACAGAGATACAAAGTTCATAGGGAATTTCTGGAGGACAATATGGAAGAAGCTAGGAACTAATTTGGCATTTAGTTCAGCTTATCATCTGCAAACAGATGGGAAAACATAAGTGGTCAACAGAAGTCTAGGAGACTTTCTAAGGAGCTTGGTGATAGAGCACCATAGCAACTGGGATAACATATTGCCACAGGCAGAATTTCCATACAACGATTCAGTGAACAGGAGCACAGGCCGAAGTCCATTTCAGATTGCATATGGCACACAACTGAGAGGAGTTTTTGAACTGAGAGATTCAGGAAAGACTGCTACTAGCAGCGCTAGTGCAGAAGAATTCACTGAGGCGATGAAGGAACTTCACAGCAGGGTGAAGGAGCGACTGTGAAATTCAAATCAGGAGTATAAGCGAAGAGCAGATCAACATCAGAGAAAACTTCAGTTTGAATTTGGTGATCTATTTCTGGCACATTTGCGGAAGGAAAGGTTCTCAAGGGGAACACACAATAAGTTGAAAATGAAGAAAATTGGGCCATGTAGGGTCCTGAAGAAATTCAGAGAAAATGCTTATGAGATCGAGTTGTCGGAGGGCATCGGGATATCTTCGATATTCAATATCATAGATTTATACCCATACAGGGCTGGAGAAGCAGAGAATGGAGATAGGCTACCAGAAATATAGTGGGTGAAATAATTGCCAGTTGTAGAAAAGCCGCAGATGGAGTGCATATTGGACAAGAGAGTGGGTAAGAAGACCAGGGGAAAAGAATACTAAGAATATCTGGTCAAGTGGAAGATTCATCCAGTGGAATATGTCAGCTAGGAGAGTGAAGCAGTGATACAGAAGCATGGACAGACCATGCAGGAGCTCATGGACAGGAGCCCATGAAAGTTTTCAAGCCGAGGAGTATGATGCAGGAGCATCGCCAGCACATCAAGCGAGCCAGCGTGGAGCGAGAGACAGCTGGACTAGCCAGCAAAAATTTTGAAAATGCTTTGGAATTGTTGCGCAGATCTTAAATGAGTCATTTAAGAGATGGCGCACTTGTATATTGTAACAGACCTTGAGTGGATAGCTCTCATCCTTTAGTAGATAGTCGACATTTAACTTAGTTAATGCTAGTGGATAGGATTTTAATTCTAGATTTGATAGCTTTAGGGCGCAAGAGGGAAACAGGATATAGACACCCTCATTTTTACATTGTAACATTATCAATCAAGGAAGAAGAGCAAGAAAAGAATTTTGTAGAGAACACCCATGTACAGACATTTGAATTAATAGAAGAAGCTTTGATTCAAATTCATGGTTTTGTGTTGTTTCTCTGTGTATTGATGTTATGCTCATGAATGTTTGCTTCTTGTCATACATTTTCTTTTATGTGTTGTGTATATGATTTCATAGTTGATTTGAAGTCTGAGAAGGAGATAAAATGAGTTTCAATTGTTTCTCTAATTGAGCTAGAAGATTCCTGCAAGGAGTGCAGTCGAATTGTCCGCAAGGAGTGCGTTGACAGAAGGGTTCAACTAGAGAAAGCTTTTGTTCTCATTTCCTAGAAGGTGCAGTTAAGCACAGTGCTGTGCAAGGAGTGCACAGGACAAGGGAAAACCTTAGGGTTGTGAACCTGAGTAAGGAACTTAAAGACTGCTACTGTAGGAGTGTGTAGGGTCAAGAGATTTCAAAACTCAAAAGAGGTTGAAGGATTTCCGCAAGGAGTGCGTGCAAGAAGCTTCCAAAAAAATATTGAATTTGTGGAAAAGCTTAGGAGGATTAGGCATTCTAATTCACTGAAGGATAAGCGTAGGGAAGCTGATATTGAAAGCCTGAAGGAAGTGTTGCAGGTTGGTGAGCAACTGAACGAGTCTCGTGGAGAGACCCTTCATTGCTTCGTGGATTGCATAAGGAAGAACGGACGGTCGAAATCCTCCGAGGAGATTTCACGAAGTTTCGAGGGTCGTTAGATCTTCCAGAGGTGCGAGGTAGTTACAACATAGGTGTGGAAAGGTTCTAAGCTTAGGAGGGACAGATCCGTAGATCCAAGTCAGTCAGGGCCGTTGGATTATTCGCGATATGGCCTATCGGGATCTTATGAGAAAAGCGCCCAAGACTTGGTAATGGGGATCGCGATATTGCGATACGTGATATCCCAATGGTTGCGTAGATAATGTGGGCCACAGGGAGTTGGAGAAGTGGAGTACAGGTGGTACGAAGTCATCGGGATCTCGCCGTGGGGAGTCTCGAATATTTGGTGTTAGGATTCGCGATCCCACGAAGTCCAAAGTCCCGACGAGATAAGGGACCATTGAAAAGTCAACTCACATGTGCATTGGTGTTTCGGCACATCGGGTATCGGGGGTTGGAAAACTGAGGGCTTGGCATCGCGAGTAGTGAAGTCGGGATAGAGCCAAAGTCCCGATAGAGGAAAGAGGAAGTCAGCATTGACTAACATATCGGGTCTCAGAGATTTGAGAACCCAGTGTTCAACCCTTGAACTCACGAAGTCATGAGTTCTAATTCCTCGATAAATCAAGGAAGGGGGGGATCGCGGAAGAGAACTGTGGGTGCAGATTTCCCGATAGGGAAATAGGAGAACCTTGGTGTTCTTCGGGCCGAGGAAGAAAGAAGATCCTGCGAGAGCGGATGTGCCAGTGAGAGTGCAGTTGCGCCAGGTGAGGTCAGCATTAATTTGTATCGACGTTTCGTTGCATCATGTATCAAGAGACGGTAAACCTAAGGATTCAATATCGCGAGTTGCGAAGTCGTGATAGAGCGGAAGTTCCGACAGGAAGAAGTCAGCGTTGACTAGCCATTGAGTCTCGGGGATTTGAGAGCCAGTGATCGATAGTGAACTTGCAAAGCCATGAGTTCCGATCCTCCAAAAGTAAAGAAGGGAGGATTGAGCCGAAGAGAATCTATGGGGTGCAGATTTCCCGATAGGGAAATAGAAGAACCTTGGAGTTCTTTGGGCCAAGAAAAAGAAGATCCTGTTTGTTTGCGTGCACCTTACGACTGGCGGGTGGTGAAAGGGCCACGTTGCGATCAAGTGGTGTCAGAGCCAGAATATCTCTTTTCTTTCTGTAGCAGAGAAGAAGAGGAAATTCACCATGCCGCCCAGGAGAGAAAGACAGTCACCTAATCCAGAGGATAGGGAGGTGTGGAGAAGAGGCAGGTAGGTAGTCAATCCAGAAATGGAGAGACAGATGAGAGATCTTCGAGCAAGACTCGAGGACATGGAGATAGCTCAGAGATGCACAACTAGTGCAGGGGATCTTAGTGATTCCGAAAGCGAGATAGAAGTTGAATGCAAGGAGGAAGTTGCAGTTGAGGATGCAAGAAATGAGCATTTGATTAAAGCTATCACTAGGATGGGGGCGAAAGCGAAGATGGACATTCCAGTCTACGAGGGAAATCTAGATGCGGAGGAGCTACTAGAGTGGATTAGATCTCTTGACACCTACTTCAATTATGAAGAGATCGAAGAGGACAAGAAGGTCAAGCATTCTGTTACACACTTGAAAGGACATGCAGCATTGTGGTGGGACGAGCTACAAGCTGACAGACACTGCAAAGGCAAGCAGNTGATTGCAAAGATGAAGGAAAAGTTCATTCCGAGACACTGCCAAATTACTCTATTCAGGAGGATGCAAAACCTGAGACAGAAGCTGATGACAGTGAAAGAATACACTGAGGAATTCTATCGACTGAACATTAGAGTAGGTCATTGGGAGAGCGATGATGAAAAGGTTGCCAGATATCTAAATGGTCTGATATACGACATTCAGGATGAATTAAGCATGGTTACCATCAGGACGGTGGAGGATGCTTATCAGATGGCTCTGAAAGCTGAGGAGAACCTGAGATGAAAGCAAGGTCAGAGGGGCCGAGGCAAAAGTCAGCCCAAAGTCAAGTCGGTTGCTGAGGAAAAATACCAGAAACCCAAAGAGGAATGGAAGAAACCTCAGGGTAAAGTTGAAAGAGGTAGAACCTCACAGAGGGGGCCATATGTTGAACATAGAGGGCAGCAAACAGAGCAGAGAGGAGAGTATGCTGACAACAACACTTTTCCTCGTACCAGAGGCAGAGGAAGAGGAAGAGGTGGAGTTATCACATGCTTCACATGTGGGAAGAATGGGCACAAGTCTTACGAGTGTCCAGAGAAAAAGAAGGACATTGGAGAAGCTCACATCACCGAAGCACAGAAGAGGGATGTTGAGACTGAAGACACAGAAGGTGAAAGGTCACTAATGATGCATAAAGTTCTTTTAACACCCGGAAAGGAGGTGGAGGACTCAGCTCAAAGGACCAGAATTTTCAGAACAGCTTGCAAGACCAAGGATAGAGTATGCAAGGTTATTGTGGACAGCGGTAGCACGGATAATCTCATTTCAACCGAGATGGTAGAAAAGATGGAGCTGGAGACGACTGATCATCCAAGACCATATAGAGTTTCGTGGCTACAGAAAGGACACTAGGAACTGTTACTAAATAATGCTTGATTGAATTCAAAATAGGAGGTTATAATGATAAGATCTTATGTGATGTTATTCCCATGGATGTATGTCATTTATTTCTAGGTAGACCATGGCAATATGACAGAAATGTGATTCATGATGGAAGAATGAACACATATACCCTGGAGAAGAATGGGAGAACCCATATGTTGCTTCCGATAAGGGATAAAGAGGTGAAGCCAGAAGTAAGCAATACAATACTTCTCATGAGTGGGAAGGAGCTTCTTACAGAGGTTAAAAAGAAAGAAGATCCACAATTCTTTGTCGTCAAGAAACCGAGGATTGTTCTGACTAGCACAAGAGTGGATGATTTACCAGATGAGGTTTAGAAACTGCTGGAAAAGTTCGCTAACATCATAGTGGAAAAATTACCTCGTTCGTTGCCACCGATGGGGAGTGTGAGTCATCATATTTATCTCATACCGGGAGCCATTTTTCCAAACAAAGCCGCGTACGGGTTGACGCCGCAAGAAAATGAGGAGGTTAAAAGGCAAGTCCAAGAGCTATTGGACAAAGGATTGGTCAGGGAGAGTTTGAGCCCATGTCTTGTTCCGATAGTACTCAGTCCAAAGAAGGATGGAGGTTGGAGAATGTGTACCGACTCAAGAACGATCAACAAGATAACCATCAGGTACAGGTTCTCATTGTCGAGGATGGATGATCTGATGGATTGTCTGAGTGGGGCAAAGTACTTTTCAAAGATAGATTTGAAAAGCGGATATCACTAGATTCGCATGAGGGAAGGTGATGAGTGGAAAACAGCCTTCAAAACCAACGAAGGGTTGTATGAATGGCTTGTTATGCCATTTGGATTGATAAACACACCGAGCACATTTATGAGATTGATGAATGAAGTCCTGAGGAAATTCATCGAAAAATTTGTCATTTTGTATTTGGACGACATACTAATTTACAGTAAATCAGAGGCTGAATACCTGAAGCATTTGGCCATTGTGATGAGGAAGCTACAGTAGGAGAAGCTGTTGATAAATATGAAGAAGTCCTAATTTATGAAGACAGAGCTCATTTACTTGGGTTTTGTTATATCTGCAAATGAGTTGAGGATGGATCCAAATAAAGTGGAAGTGATAAAGAATTGGTGATCACCGAGAAATGTTTTTGAGGTGAGGAGTTTTCATGGTTTGGCTAGTTTCTACCGAAAATTCATCAGGAATTTCAGTGGGATTAGTGCAGCGATGATCGATATAGTGAAGAAGTGGCATAAATCTTTTCACTGGACAGCAGAGGCTGAGAAAATCTTCAATCTGTTGAAGCGAAAAATAACGGAACAACCAGTTTTGGTGTTGTTGGATTTCATGAAGACATTTCAGGTGAAATGTGATGCAAGTGGGTTTGCCATAGGAGCGGTCTTGAGTCAGGAAGACAGGTTGGTTGCATATTTTAGTGAGAAGTTGGATGAGGCGAAATTGAGGTACTCCACGTATGATAAAGAATTTTATGCTATCATACAGGCATTGAAGAAGTGGAGGCATTACTTGATCCCAAAAGAATTTGTATTGTACAGTGATAATCATGCATTGCAGTTTGTGAGTCAACAAGAGAAGTTGAATCAGAAACATGCTAAATGGGTAGATGATGCAGGGGTGCGCACCACCTAGGGCACGTCCGCTCTCACAGGACCTTCTTCTCTCGGCCCGAAGAACTCAAAGGTTATTCTATTTCCCTATTGAGAAATCTGCACCCACAACAATCTTTTGAGGTCTCCCCTTTACTACCGGGAGATCAGCGAAATCTCGCTATCTCGTGAGTTCGGGACTTAAAAACTCCAACTCTTCCCTTCAAATCTTGCGATACCCAATCTAGCGATACCGGTATAGCTCCTTCCACATGCAACTGTGGACTAGGCTTAATGTTAGCACCTCTCGCGACTTCGAGACCTTGCGACCTCGCGATCTCGCCGGTTGAACCATCGAGTTTTCACCCTCCTAATCTGCAAGTCCCTGAGATGCGCAATCCCACCTTATGCCTACCACATGTCCACACAAATCTCGGCTCCTCGGCACTTCACGAATCATCGTCCACACGAGTCTCGGCTCTTCGATACTTCGCAACTCAACGTCCACATGAGTCTCGGCTCTTCGGCACTTCGCGACTCGCGTCCACACGAGTCTCGGCTCCTCAGCACTTCGCGACTCACGTCCTTTGGTTCCACCTGTACTCCACTCACGCTCCACTATGGCCCACACTGTTGTAGCTGTCAGGATATCGCTATCTCGCAACGTCACAATACCCACGTCCAAATTCTCAGACCTTTTCTTGTGAGGTCCCGAGACACGATCCCTCGCTCAGATCCAATGGTCTAGATTCTATCGTCTGATCCAACAGCTATCCGCCTTTCACTTCTCGTGTCCTTCTGACTTTTAACACCAAACATTTGGGCTCTCACCCTATGAACTCTCGAGTTTGCAAGATCCTTGATCTCTGACACCTGTCCTCTTCAGATGGATGGTCCACACTCTCTCGCCACTTCGCCACTTTATGAATTAGAGCACCCAACACTTGGCTCTAAACCTGTGAACTCCCAAGATGCGAGTCTACTGATATCTGCCACCTGTCCTCTCGAATGGGCGGCTATGATCCTCTCACCACTTCACTACTCGCGAAGCTAAAGGGTTTCCCCTTTGGTCCTCAAATGTCTGAGTCTACGAGATGAGAATCTCCTGACACGCATCCTCCTCAATGAACGGCTATGATCTTATCGCATCTCGTGATCTCACTGCCCTGGCTGCACAACCTTTGGGGCTTCAACTCCCGAGTCCCCAATACACGATACCACGTGTAGATCCTACGGCTCCTGTGACTCAAAATCGATGGCTCTTCCCCTCCTGAGCTTCAAATCCTTCAGAATCTTCTCACCGTAACCTCCTTGCACCTCTGCAAGATCCAATGATACCCGAAATCTCATGAAATCTCTTCAGAAGATTTCGACCGTCTATTCTTTCTCGTATAATCCACGAAATGAAGAAAAAGGTATCTCTCCATGAGATTCCTCTACCTTTTCACCAACCTGCGACGTTTCTCTCTGACTTCAAATCACACTTATCTACGCTGATCTTCAGTGACCTAGAGGCCTATCCTTCCTAAGCTTTTCTGAATTACTTCAACCTCAACGAGGTCCTTTTCACACACTCCTAGCAGTAAACCTGCGAACACTTCAACTGTTCGAGCTTTCTTGACTCTGCTTATACCCATAGCAGCAGTCCTTTGATACTTCTGTTCAGTTTCATGACTAGGGATTCTTCTTCATCTTGTGCACTCCTTGCACGGTTTCAACAACCCACTCCATCTTCTAAGTGTTTTGAGAACAAGAGTTAAACTACTAAGCCTTCATCAATGCACTCCTTGCGTATGTATTCAACTGCACACCTTGCAGGAATCTCCTGGCTCAGATAGAGAAACAATTGAAACTCATTCCATCTCTCCCTTTTAGACTTCAGTTTGAAACATGAAATCACATGCACATCATATACAAAGCAAATGCATAACAAGAAAGAAAACATTCATGAGAATAACATCAATACACAGAGAAAACAACCCGAACCATGTGCTTGAATCAAAGCTTCATTCTATTAATTCAAATGCCTATACATGGGTGTTCTTCATACAACATTCTCTGCATGCTCTTCTCTCTTGCTTCAATATGTTACAATGATACAATGAGGGTGTCTATATCCATTTTCCCTCTCGGACTCTAAAACTGTCTAATCTAGAAATAAATCCTATCTACCTGCATTAACTAGATTAAATGCCTCCTATCTACTTCAAACAAGAGCGTATGGATTGAGGCCTGATACAATATATAAAAGGAACTCCTTCATAAATGGTTCATTGAAGACTTGCACTACAATCCCAAAGAACTTTCAAAAATTTGGGTTTGTTTATCCAGCTGATATCCGCTTGATGCACTGGCTCGCTTGATGAGTTGGTGATGCTCCTGCATCATACTCGTCGACTTGAAAACTTTCATGGGATCCTATCCATGAGCTCCTACATGGTCTGTCCATGCTTTTGAATCACTGCTTCAGTCTCCCAGCTGGCATCTTCCACTAGGTGGTTTTTCCATTTGACCAGATACTCAAAGTATTGCTACCACCTGGTCTTTTTTCTCACCCTCTTATCAAGTATACGCTCCATATGTGTCTTTTCTACAATCGGAATCTGCTTTTGCCACTGGATTTCTAGTTGTTCATCATTTCTAGCTCCTGCTTCGTCAGGCTTATATGGATATAAGTCTGAGACATTGAATGTTGGAGATATTCTGATCTCTTCTGGTAACTCAAGCTCATAAGTGTTTTCTCCCAATTTCTTTAGGACTCTACATGGCCCAATTTTCTTCATTTTTAGCTTATTGTATGTTCCCCTTGGGAACCGTTCTTTTTTCAGATGTGCCAAAACTAGATCACCAACTTCGAACTGAAGTTGTCTTCGATGTTGATCCGCTCTGCGTTTATATTCCTGGTTTGATTCCAGCAATCGCTCCTTCACCCTGTTGTGAAGTTCTTTCATCGCTTCTGCGAATTCTTCAGTTCTTGCATTCTTAGTCATTATCTTCTCTGAATCCCTCAGTTCATATACTCCTCTTGGCTGCTTGCCATATNNNCTACCTGTGGCAACACATTGTCCCAGCTGCTATGGTGCTCTGTCACCAAGCTTCTTAACAAATATCCCAGACTTCTATTTACCACCTCTGTTTGCCCATCCATCTAAGGATGATAGGTAGAACTAAACATCAAGTTAGTCCCCATCTTCTTCAAGAGTGTCCTCCAGAAATGTCCAATGAATTTCGTATCCCTGTCCGATATTATACTTCTGGGTAACCCGTGAAGTCGAATGACCTCTTTGAAGAACAAATTTGTGATATGACTTGCATCGCTGGTCTTGTGACATGGAATAAAATGTGCCATTTTGGAAAACCTATCAACCACCACAAAGATCGAATCATGTCCTCTTTGCGTCCTAGGCAATCCCAATACAAAATCCATGCTGATTTCATCCCATGGCCTCTCAGGTATGGGTAATGATTGATAGAATCCTGCATTATTCTTCCTGCCCTTTGAATGCTGGAAAATTCTACATCTATCAAAAAATATATTGACATCTGCTCGCATCCTTGGCCAAAAGTATGCTTCGCTCAGCTTTGCAAATGTCTTATCATGACCAAAATGTCCTGTTAATCCACCACTATGCTTCTCTTTTAACAAGTTCTCCCTCATGGAGCATTTCAGAATACACAGTTGATTGCCTCTGAACAACAATCCTTCCTAGATCATATAATCTATCCATGGGCTTCTATCTCTAAGAACTGGATTCTCAGCAGCTTCATATGCTTCTACAAAATCTGCATCACCTAAGTACATGTCCCTGATATTTTCAAAACCCAATGTCTTGACTCGGAACTCCTGCAGCAACAAACACTTCCTGCTCAAAGCATCAACCACTTTGTTAGCAGTACCTGAGATGTGTTTAATTACAAATGTAAAATTCTACATATACTCTACCCATTTTGCATGTTTCTGATTCAACTTCTCCTGTTGAGTCACAAACTGTAATGCATGATTATCACTGTACAATACAAATTCCTTTGGGATCAAGTTATGCCTCCACTTTTTCAATGCCTATATGATAGCATAAAATTCCTTATTATACGTGGAGTACTTCAGTTTTGGCTCATCCAACTTCTCGCTGAAATATGCAACTGGTCTGTCTTCTTGACTTAAGACCGCTCCTATGGAAAATCCGCTTGCATCACATTTCACCTGAAATGTCTTCTGGAAATCTGGCAACACCAATACTGGTCATTCCGTGATCTTCTGCTTCAACAGATTGAAGCTCTTCTCAGCCTCTACTATCCAATGAAAAGTATTATGTCGCTTCTTCACTGTATCCATCATCGCTGTGCTAATTACACTGAAATTCCTGATGAATCTTTGGTAGAAACTAGCCAAACCATGAAAACTTCTTACCTCGAAAACATTCCTCAGTGATGGCCAATTCTTGATCACTTCTACCTTATCCGAATCCATCCTCAACTCATTCACCAAAATAAAAAAACCCAAGTAAATGAGCTCTGTCTTCATAAATGAGCACTTCTTCATATTTATCAATAGCTTCTCCTGTTGTAGCCTCTTCATAACTATGGCCAAATGCTTCAAATGTTCGGCCTCTGATTTACTGTAAATCAGTATATCATCCAAGTACACAATGATGAACTTCCCGATGAACTCCCTCAGGACTTCGTTCATCAATCTCATAAAGGTACTTGGCGTTTTTGTCAAGCCAAATGACATGACTAGCCATTCATACAGCCCTTCATTGGTTTTGAAGGTTGTTTTCCACTCATCGCCTTCTCTCATGCGAATCTGGTGATATCCGCTTTTCAAATCTATCTTTGAAAAATAATTTTCCCCACTTAGGCAATCCATCAGATCATCTATCCTCGGCAATGGAAACCTGTACCTAATGGTTATCTTGTTGATCACTCTTGAGTCGGTACACATTCTCCATCCTCCATCCTTCTTTGGACTGAGTACTGTTGGAAAAACACATGGACTCAAGATTTCTCTCACTAATCCTTTGTCCAATAACTCCTGGACCTGCCTTTTAACTTCATCATTCTCCTACGGCATCAACCTGTACGCAGCTTTGTTCAGCAAACTAGCTCCTGGTATGAGGTCTATGTGATGACTCACACTCCTTACCAGTGGCAATGAACGAGGTAATTCATCCACTATGATGTCAGCGAACTCTTCCAATAGTTCCTGAACTTCATCTGGTAAATCATCCACTCTTGTGCTAGTCAGAACAATCTTCAGTTTTCTGACCACAAGAAATTGTGGATCTTCATTCTTCTCCACCTCTGTAAGAAGTTCCTTCCCACTCATGAGAAGTATTGTGTTGTTCACTTCCGGATTTACCTCTTTATCCTTTATCGGAAGCAACATATGGGTTCTCCCATTCTTCTCCAGGGTATATGTGTTCATTCTCCCGTCATGAACCACATTCCTGTCATATTGCCATGGTCTACCCAGCAATAAATGACATACATCCATGGGAATAGCATCACACAAGATATTATCATTGTACCCACCTATTTTGAATTCGACTAAACACTATTTAGTGACACTCACCTGATGTCCCTTCTGTAGCCATGAAACCTTATATGGACTCGGGTGATCAGTTGTCTCCAGCTCCAGATTCTCTACCATCTCGGTTGAAACGATATTAACCTTGCTACCGCTATCAACGATAACCTTGCATACCCTGTCCTCGGTCTTGCAAGCTGTCCTGAACAGTTTGGTCCTTTGAACTGAGTTTTCCACCTCCTTCTCGGGTGTCAAAAGGACTTTATGCATCCCAAGTGATCTTTCGCCTTCTGTGTCTTCGGCCTCAACATCCTACCTCTGCGCTTCTGCGATGTGAGCTTCCCCAATGTCCTTCTTTTTCTCTCGACACTCGAATGACTTGTGCCCATTTTTCCCACATGTGAAACATGTGATAACTCCACCTCGACCTCTTCCCCTACCCCTGGTATGAGGAAAAGTATTTGCGTCAACATAATCTCCCTTCCACTCTGTATGCTTCCCTCTTTGTTCAACATGTGGCCCTCGCTGTGAGGTTCCACCCCTTTCAATTTTACCCTGAGGTTTCTTCCATTCCTCCTTGGATTTCTGAAACCTATCTTGGAAACTGACTTACCTTTTGGCTGACTCCTGCCTCGGCCTCACTGTGCTGGCTTACGGCTCAGCTTCTCTTAAGCTTTCAATGCCATTTGATACGCATCCTCCACCGTTCTGATGGTTGTCATACTCATCTAATCCTGGATATCATATCTCAAGCCATTCATATACCTGGCAACTTTTTCATCATCGCTTTCCCAATGACCCACTCTAATATTGAGATTGTAGAATTCCTCAGTATACTCCTTCACTCTCATCAACTTCTGTCTCAGGTTCTGCATTCTCCTGAACAATGTGATTTGATAATCCCTTGAGATGAATTTTTCCTTCATCTTTGAAATCATTCGATCCCAGCTTTTGATATTTTTCTTGCCTTTGCAGCATCTATCTGCTTGAAGCTCATCCCACCATAATGCTGTGTGTCCCTTCAATTTCGTGACAGCGTGCCTAACCTTCTTATCTTCTTCGATATCTTCATAATCGAAGTAAGTGTCAAGAGCTCGAATCCAATCTAGAAGCTCTTCTGCATCCAGACTTCCTTCATAAACTGGAATGTCCATCTTCGTTTTCGAACTCATCCGGGCGATAGCTTTAATTAATCACTCATTTACTGCATCTTCGGCTGCAACTTCTCCTTATTGTTCAACTTCAACTTCATCTTCAGAGTCACTTAGATCTCCAGCATTGGTTGTGCATCTCTGCGCTGCTTCCATATCTTCTAATCTCACTCGAAGATCACGTATCTGCCTTTCCATTTCTGGATTCTATACTTGTCTTCCTCTGCCTCTCTAGTTTCCCCTATCCTCTGGATTGGGTGATTGTCTTTCTCTCCTCAGCGGCATGGTGAAATTTCCTTCTTTTCCCTGCTACAGAAAATAGAGAAATTTTCTCGCTCTGATACCACTTGATGCAGGGGCGTGCACCACCCAGGGCATGTCCTCTCTCATAGGACCTTCTTCTCTCGGACCAAAGAACTCAAAGGTTCTTCTAGTTCCCTATCGAGAAATCTACACCCACAACAATCTTCCAAGGTCTCCCCTTTACTACCGGGAGATCAGCGAAATCTCGTTATCTTGCGAGTTCAAGACTTAAAACCTCCAACTCTTCCCTTCAAATATTGCGATACCCAATCTGGCGATACGGGTATAGCTCCTTCCACATGCAACCGTGGAATAGGCTTAATGTTAGCACCTCTCATGACTTCGTGACCTTGCGACCTCATGATCTCGCCAGTTGAACCATCAAGTTTTCACCCTCCTAATCCACGAGTCCTCGAGATGCACGGTCCCACCTTATGCCTTCCACATGTCCACAAAAATCTCGGCTCCTCGGCACTTCGTGACTTAGCGTTGTTAGCGTTGGAAGTCACTCCTGGATTGCTTGCAGGAGCACAGCCCGCCACCCATGATTTTAATGTCACGATTGGTTTTAAAGAGGTGATCAAATGGAAGTAAACTCAGAACAATATCGTCTCAACTCTGAAACTAGGCCGGGTATGCATGGACGAGTAAGGTCTTGATAAACTTCAAACAGTGAGTTGCAATAAAGGGCGAGTAGGGGGGAAGACTTGCATGAGAAGAATGTGAAGGTATGTCATAAACATCTGGCTTGTAATAGACTGGAGAAGAAAGCATCCGAACGCAAGATCCTTTTACATTCAAACACAGAAGACCAGAGAATACAATAATGTCACAACAAATCCTTTATCATAACATAACTGCAACAATTCACGCGAATCATTCAATCATGAACTCTCTGGCATGAGACGAAACATAGATGGAAAAGGAGAACTATTTGTCATAAAACAAGAAATCTCAAACACAGAGGCATAACCAGGAAACCAGAATGGTCGTTAAAACTTTACAGTCGGGAGCTTAGCTCAACCATCGATAGATACAAAAATGGTGAAAACGCCTTCATATACTCAAACTAACAACAACAACAAAATCGAGACGTAGCATTAAAAGCTTTGCATCTGCATGGCTTCTGACAATCTGTAGCTGCAATCTTTGAATGGTCGTGTAACTTATGGCAGACGTGATCGATCTTTTGACAATTTCATCAGTGAATCGACGTGCCTTTAATTCATTGCCAGAATTTCCCATTATGGCGGAGACGATGTCTAACCACCACCAACCGCCTCAATAACTACTTCATGGGGATTGAGGACGACCTGGCCAACTCAACACTTTGGGATATGGAAGACTCCTCGCGCTGCCACCTGGAATAACTGAATGGCTTAATGAATAGGCATAGAGGCCAACGTGAAGAATGGGGTGCATGACAGGAGTGGTGGCATCAGACTATGAGGGCGACACGAGAGGTGATGAGTTGTGAGAGGGGTTACAAGGAAAGACACATGGCGGAAGACAACAGGTCGAAAAAGGGGGGGGAACGAGAGATAATGGACCTGCTCTTTGGCGAGAGACTGACGTGGAAAGGAGCGAGACACATGGCAAACGACGAGTGGATGATGAGAAGGAAAAAGGACCACGTGGACCGAAGGGGGGAGGCAGATGGATGACACACGGCAGTAGGAGAATGGTAGTTCTGGAAGATGACATGATGGGAGAAGGGCCCACACAGGCTAAACATAGGGCAGCTGAGAAGGACGAGATTTTCCAAGCGCCGTTGATCTGGGTGCGCCAATATTGGCCATTGGAAAGTTGCGCGCCCAATTCTGGACCTCCCCCTTCTGCTTAAAGGTAGAAAGGCAGGGGGTGCCCAGAATTGCCTTTATTGCCGTTGATCTGGGTGCACTGATCTGGACCGTTGAAGAGATGCACCCCTAATTCTGGACCCCCCCCCTCTGCTTAAAGGTAGAAAGGCATGGGGGGTCCAGAATCCCATACGCGTCGTTGATCCAGGCACATGAATCCTTGCCGCTCGGACTTGATTGTCACTTACCACGGGCACATTAACATTCAAAACTTAGGACAAGTGGGTTTTTAACCCATTCTTTTGCATTCTATCCCCTTTACAAGAAATATCACTAANTAGCGTCCACACGAGTCTCGGCTCTTCGACACTTCGCGACTCAACGTCCACACGAGTCTCAGGTCTTCGACACTTCATGACTCGCGTCCACATGAGTCTCGTCTCCTCGGCACTTTGCGACTCACGTCCTTTGGTTCCACCTATACTCCACTATGGCCCACACTGCTCCAGCTATCGAGATATCGTTATCTTGCAACCTCGCGATACCCGTGTCCAAATTATTGGACCTTTTCTTGCGAGGTCCCGAGACACGATCCCTCGCTTAGATCCAACGGTCCAGATTCTATCAGTCGATCCAATGGCTATCCACCTTTCTCTTCTCATATCCTCATGACTTTTAACACCAAACGTTTGGGCTGTCACCCTGTGAACTCCTGAGTTTGCAAGATCCTTGATCTCTGACATCTGTCCTCTTCAGATGGACAGTCCACACTCTCTCACCACTTCGCCACTTCACGACTTAGAGCACCCAACACTTGGCTCTAAACCTGCGAACTCCCAAGATGCAAGTCCACCGATCTCTGCCACCTGTCCTCTCGAATGGGTGGCTACGATCCTCTCGCTACTTCTCTACTCGCAAAGCTAAAGGATTTCCCCTCCGGTCCTCAAATGTCCGAGTTTGCGAGATTAGAATCTCCTGACACACGTCCTCCTCAATGAACGACTCTGATCTTATCGCATCTCGCTATCTCGCTGCCCTGGTTGCACAACCTTTGGTGCTTCAACTCTCGAGTCCCCGATACACGATACCATATGTAGATCCTATGACTCCTGTGACTTGGAATCGATGGCTCTCCCCCCCCTGAGCTTCAAATCCTTCAGAGTCTTCTCACTGTAACCTCCTTTCACCTCTGCAAGATCCAACGATACCCGAAATCTCATGAAATATCTTCAGAAGATTTCTCTCATCTATTCTTTCTCGTATAATCCATGAAATGAAGAAAAAGGTATCTCTCCACGAGATTCCTCTGCCTTTTCACCAACCTGCTACGTTTCTCTCCAACTTCAAATCACACTTATCTATGCTGATCTTCAGTGACTCAGAGGCCTATCCTTCCTGAGCTTTTTTGAATTACTTCAACCTCAACAAGGTTATTTGCACGCACTCCTAGCGGCAAACCTGTGAACACTTCAACTGTTCGAGCTTCCTTGACTCTGCTTATACCCGTAGCAACAGTCCTTTGATACTTCTGTTCAGTTTCACGTCTGGGGCTTCTTTTTCAGCCTGCGCACTCCTTGCACGGTTTCAACAACCCACTCCCTCTTCTGAGTTTTTTTAGAACAAGAGTTAAACTACTGAGCCTTCATCAACGCACTCCTTGCAGATGTATTCAATTGCACACTTTGCAGGAATCTCCTGGCTCAGATAGAGAAACAATTGAAACTCATTCAATCTTTGCCTTTTAGACTTCATCTTGAAACATGAAATCACATGCATAGCATATACAAAGCAAATGCATAACAAGAAAGCAAACATTCATGAGCATAACATCAATACAAAGAGAAAAAAACCCGAACCATGTGCTTGAATCAAAGCTTCATTCTATTAATTCAAATGCCTATACATGGGTGTTCTTCATACAACATTCTCTGCATGCTCTTCTCTCTTGCTTCAATATGTTACAATGATACAATGAGGGTGTTTATATCCATTTTCCCTCTCAGATTCTAAAATTGTCTAATCTGGAAATAAATCCTATCTACCTACATTAACTAGATTAAATGCCTCCTATCTACTTCAGACAAGAGCATATAGCTCGAGGCCTGATACAATATGGAAAAGGTGCTCCTTCATAAATGGTTCATTGAAGACTTGTGCTACAATCCCAAAGCACTTTCAAAAATTTGGGTTTGTTTATCCAGCTGATCTCTGGTTGATGCGCTGGCTCGCTTGATGAGTTGGCGATGCTCCTGCATCAGTAGAGTATATGCATAATTTCACATTTGTGATTAAGCATATTTTGGGTACTGCTAACAAAGTGGCTGATGCTTTGAGCAAGAAGTGTTTGTTGTTGCAGGAGTTCCAAGTCAAAACCATGGGTTTTGATGATCTCAAAAACATGTACGCAGGTGATGCAAATTTTGGAGAAGCGTATGAAGTAGCTGAGAATCCAGTTCTCAGAGATCAGAGTCCTTGGATAGATTATATGATCCAGGAGGGATTGTTGTTCAGAGGAAATCAATTGTACATTCCAAATTTCTCCATGAGGGAGAACCTGTTGAAGGAGAAACACAGTGGGGGCTTAGCAGGACATTTTGGCCATGATAAAACATTCGCGAAGTTGAGCGAGTCTTACTTTTGGCCAGGGATGTGGTCAGAAGTCAAGAGATTTGTTGACAGATGTAGAGTTTGCCTGCATTCGAAGGGAAGAAAGCAGAATGTGGGATTTAATCATCCATTGCCCATACCAGAGAGGCCATGGGAGGCGATAAGCATGGATTTCGTATTGGGGTTGTCGAGGACGCAAAGAGGATTTGATTCCATATTTGTATTAGTGGATAGGTTTTCTAAAATGGCACATTTTATCCCATGCCAGAAAACCAGCGATGCGACGCACATTGGAAATTTGTTTTTCAAAGAGATCGTTCGACTTCATGGGTTGCTGAAAAGTATCGTTTCGGAAAAAGACACTAAATTCATAGGGCATTTTGGGAGGACCTTATGGAAGAAGCTAGGGACTAACTTGGTGTTTAGTTCTTCTTATCATCCTTAGACGGATGGACAGACAGAAGTGGTCAATAGAAGTCTGAGAGATTTACTGAGGAGCTTGGTGACAGAGCACCACAGCAGTTGGGATCAGATATTACCACAGGCAGAGTTTGCATACAATGACTCAGTCAATCAGAGTATAGGAAAAAGTCCATTTCAGGTTGTATATGGGATGCAGCCGAGAGGAGTTTATGAACTGAGGGATTCAGGACAGACTACAACTAGCAGTGCTAGTGCAGAAGAATTCGCTAAGGCGATGAAAGAACTTCACAGCAGGGTGAAGCAGCGAATGATAGATTCAAATCAATAATACAAGCACAGAGCATATCAACATCGGAGACAACTTCAGTTTGAAGTTGGCGATCTAGTTCTGTCACATTTAAGGAAGGAAAGGTTCCCAAGGGGAGCATACAATAAGCTGAAAATGAAGAAAATTGGACCATGCAAGGTCTTGAGAAAATTCAAAGAAAATGCTTATGAGATCGAGTTGTCGGATGGCATCTGAATATCTCCGATATTCAATACCATAGATTTATACCCATACAATGTTGGAGAAGCAGGGACTGGAACTGAGAAGCCAATGATCCAGTGGATCAAACAATTTCCATTTGCAGAGAAGTTGCAGATGGAGTGCATACTGGACAAGAGAGTGGGTAAGAAGACC